>PVKS010015697.1:0-45314 GCA_004027875.1 Aplodontia rufa
CCAGCTACTTTGCTAAAAACACCTATAAGCTCTAAGAGTTTTCTGGCCAATGTTATTGGATCTTCTAGGTATAGAATCATGTAATCAGCAAATAGAGATAACTTTCTCTTTTCCTATGCTAATACCTTTGATTTCCTTGTCTTGCCTGATAGCTCTGGCAAGGGTTTCAAGGACTATTTTGAACAAGAGTGGGGAAAGCAGACAGCCTTGTTTAGTACCTGAATTCAGTGGAAATGCTTTCAGTTTTTCTCCATTGAGGATAATGTTGGCTATGGGTCTGTTGTCAATGGATCTGACATAATTGAAGTATCTTCCCTTGATCCCTATCTTTTCCAAAGTTTTGAGCATAAAGTGGTGTTGAATTTTATAAATGCCCTCTCTGCATCAATTGAGATGATTATATGATTTTTGTTTTTAATTCTGTTTATGTGGTGAATTACATTTATTGATTTGCGTATGTTGAACCAGCCTTGTTTTCCTGGAATGAAGCCCACTTGATCACAATGTATTATCTTTTTAATGTGCTTTTGTATTTGATTAGCTAAAATTTTATTGAGGATTTTTGCATCAATCATCAGGGAAATTGGTCTGTAGTTTTCTTTCCTTGACATGTCTTTGTTGTAACCCAAACATTTCATCTCTAAACTTTCTTGCATTGTCTCAAGGACTATTAGAATATATATTTTATTCACAGTGGTAAAGTATGATGAAATAAAATTTTGATGCCTCCTTCTAACATACCCAATGTTTGAAAGTACAAAGTGGAATCAATGAGTCAAGGGAAACCTGTGAAGGAGTTTGTGGGACATATTGTGATTTTATCACGGAGTTTCAACAGGAATTTACTTTTAACAAACCACCATTGAATTTCTGAGAAAAGCCTGGTATGGAGAGTTTCCTGTCAGAGACTGAAATGCAACTCACCTGGACTCTCAGGTGGGAGCCATTTGCTGGTCTGAGCATCAGTTAAGGCCTGGGGCTGCAGCTCAGTGATAAAGCACATGCTTAGCATGTGGGAGTGTTGGCTTTGTGTTACTGAGGCAGAAAAAGTTAGGCAGTTCAGTGTAGGCAGAACAATATGGGTTGATAAGGAGAAAATTAACTGGTCATCTTTCCTGAGAAGGCAAAGACATCCCCCAATGCTAATGAGGGTCTGACAAGATAGGCCAGGTTCAGACACTCCCTGCTGCTAAGCAAGGAACCACATTCTTTCTATTGGCGCCTACGGCATGGATCAAAGACTGAACCAGAATTCCCCACACCTGTGTCCTAGGTACTGGAGCAGGGAAGCAGTGACCAATCCAGGATAGGAGGTCATATAAAAGGGGTAAACCTCACTGCATCATCAGCTCTGTCCCCTTCCCCTACTCTGGTGGGAGTCTGCTCTTTCCCTCTGCTTTCCTTTCTATAATAAAATTCATCTACTCTGCTTGCCTTGGTGTCCCTTGGTTTCATTCTTCGACTCCAAGAGGACACGAACCCGACATCCACATCACCAGCATCATCACTATGACCAATATACCTGATGAGAACACTTTAGAAGAGGGAAAGTTCATTATGACTCATGTTTTCGGAGGTTCAGTCAATGACTGGCCAAATCCATTGCTCTGGACCCAAGGTGACTCAGAACATCCTGGTTAACGAAGTGATGGAGAAAAGCCGCTCAGTTCATGACATCCAGGAAGCAGAGAGAGCTTGGGTGGAATGAGTCAGGGATAATATAATCCCAAGGGCATGCCCCCCTCCCTGTTGTCCTACTAGCCATGCCCTACCTGCTTATAGTTATCACCCATTAATCCATTTGGGATCATTAATCCATTCAGATGGATTAATTCACTGATGAGATCGAAATTCCCATAACCTAATCATTTCACCTCTGAACATTCCTGAATCATCTCACACATGAGTTTTTGCAGAGCACCTCATATCCAAACCTTAACAGGGAGGCTCCTGTTTCAATCAGCTTCCACAACACACACACACGCACACACACATCATTTAAGACCTCAGAATAGAGAGTAAATTAGTATGTACTCTGATATTTACCAAGGTATAAGAATTTCTAAAAATCACAAAAAATATACAAATTCAGGGCTGGAGGGGTAGCTCTGCAGTTACGGCACTTGCCTGGAATGCACGAGGACCAGGTTTGAACCCCAGCACCACATACACAACAAAGTGTCAGAGAAATGAAAGCCAGATGGGAAAATAAATAAAATTAATTGTCTAAATAATATACAAATTCAGGACAGTTTTTTAAATGTACGTATATTAGAGAGGAACTATAAATAGAATTATTTAGGATTGTGCAATTTCCTGACCAACAGCATGAGTGTTGCTTAATGAAGGAACAGGGATGGAAACTGGAGACAGTCAAGGACAAAGATTTGGGAAGAATTGAATGTAAATAGGTTAAGGAAAGGAAATGAGTTTGAGATAATCTTGGTGTCCACCAACTGCCCAGTGAATGAGTAGCTTTGGTTGTCCTAAAGTTACATTAACTTGTGTCTTACAAGTATTGATTAAGTCTCTAGTAGAGACTAATATGCACTTGCAATTTTACAGTTAAAGAGGTAAATTCTCAGACTCTCCCAGACCTACTGAATCAAGAACTCTGCAGGTGGGGCCCAGAAATACATTTTGAAAAGTCTGTGAGGTGATTCTCCAGTGTAGACCCACATGTTCAGAGAGGAAGTAACTACCATTTTATTCACTGCATTGTCTAAAAAGAATTCTGCCACATAACGATCATAGGTACAAACATGTGTAGAATAATCTTAGCTGCTTTTTTTCTTCCCCTTTTGCATTCTGAAGAAGACAAATACAACAGCTGATAGGCCAAAGGAGGGCCATTTTGTCCCGCAGACTCCAAGTTCTCTAGGGCAACCATGGTTTCCTGGTGCCCAGGGCTTGAGTCACACAGAGAGCAAAGAATGACCACCTTCTGATTCTCCTTTTAGCAACTCAAAATGTCGGGTCTGACAAAAAGAGAATTTCCTTTGAAAAGTTGGGCAATTCTATCTTGGTCCATGACACATGCACTAGAGAACTCGGGGTAGGAACAGGAAGGCACAGCTGGAAGGTGAGCAATAAGAGAGGGCTTCTCCTGCTTGGGTGAGGCTATCATACACAAGCCAAGTCTGTGCGTCTCCTCAGTGGGGTCTTGCTCTTGCTCCTCATGACTCTGTAGCCTGATCACCAGATGCAACTGGTTTGTTTCCTCCCACCTCTGGGTATCATCAAAGTTTAGAGAACCAGTAGTATGGTGACGATAGCCCAGTCCCACCAGAGCAAGGGAGCCTGTCATCTTCCCCATGTGTGTCCAGGGTCCACCACAGCTCCTGCAAAGCTGCCCAAGAAACTGGGTGGAGTGTGGGCCCAAGGTGAGATGTGGAGCAGAGTTTCTGACATTAGACAAATGGCAAGAAAAAACCAGCACTGTCACTCCATAGAGATCACCTTGGTAAATCCAAAGAACTGTGGAAGTCCAGGGCTGGAGGTATAGTTCCATGGTATGCTTAGCATGTGCAAAAGCCTTGACTTCCAACCTCGGGGGAAAAAAAAAGTCCAGAAGGAAGGTACAGGGATGGAAACCGGAGATAATCAAGGATCAGTACTTGGGAAAAACTGAACATAAATGGATCAAAGAAAGGAAAGACGGTCAAGAGAGTCCTGGTGTCCACTAATCGCCTGGTGCATGAGTAGATTAGGTTAACTTAATGTTATGTTATCTCATATTTAACAAATATTTGTTAAATCTCTATTATGTGCCAGCTACTAAACTAAGAGGCATTTGCAAGCTTGCAGTAAAGGAAACAAATAAAGATCCCTACCTAACATCGTGTAGTAATAGAAACTGGCTCCAAGGGGAATACTATGATAGCTATTTAATGATTTAATAATAGTGACCAGCGATTACTAACATGTGCCAGGGATTGTCATGGTAATCCTCACAAGCAGTTGATGAAGGAAGATCTGTGTTCATTCCAACTCTGTTCCAGATGCTGTCTTTCTTCAGACTATCCCCCCGGGGGACACAAATCTTAGTAGAAGACAGGGTCAGAACTTAGGACCTAGGATGCTGCACTTCAACTCAGTGGCTAAACAAGTACCTGGGTCATTTCACCATTTCTAATTGCTTACTGAAGACTGAAAAGTACATTTGCATTTAATACAACAGCATGAGGGTTTTGGTGGTATGTTAATACAAATAATAACAAAAGAAAATGGTCTTAAAATGAGCATTAATTGTCTTTATCTGAAATCTTTATTGGCATGTTATGAGATGAATATGAATAATGAATTAATAAATTTTCTAGAATTACAAAAAATAATATATTCAAGTGACATGAGTGTAGGGAAAATTTCAGCAAGATGATGGTTGCTTTAAAAATTCCCTTATCTGGGGCTGGAGTGGTGGCTCTGTGGTTACAGAGCTTGCCTGGCATACACGAGTACATGAGTTCAAACCCGAGCACCATGAACATTGGAGCAACGAAGGCCACATGAAAAACTAAATAAAATTGATTCTGTCTTTTTTTCTCTCTCTCTCTCTCTCACTGTCCCTCTTAAAAAAATAAAATCTTTTTAAAAAATCCCTTATCAGATATGTATACACACTGCAATATTACAAAAACTTCTATAATAAAAAATTAGAAAGATACATAGAAACACAGGTATTTATAGATGTATTCCATCCAGAAGTGCTAATGGGAGATCGATACTCATACACAACAAACAAGTTCTTAAGAAATGTCCAACTCTAACAAGAGATTTACCTCATATACATATAGAACTTGGTATGTTAAGGAGACTTCTACCTGCTGACCTCATTGGTGTGTTAACACCTTGCCGTGTATTTTGAGGCTTGGGGTGAACGAGCAACAATGTTTTTAAGGCCTTTTAATTTTCTTTAGATCGAATTGCTTAGACTGCTTTAAAAATGTCATATTTTGGGGTCTTTTCTGGGCCCCAACACTTCCTACCCCATAGGACAGCCTTAACTTCTGAAAAGACTTAAGTCCTGAGTTAGGGATTGTTAGGAAGCACAGCCACTCCAAGCTCAGGTCAGTTCAGCTCCTACTCCATCAGCATCAGGTCAGGTCAGTTCCTACTCCATCAGCAGCACCTCACCAAGGTTCCCCAAAATCTGCACATTTCACACGGGTTACCTTGGGTTGGGGCCCTGGGGCACTGAGAGGCCCAGATGGTTTGGTAGAGTTCCACGTTCCCTGCTCCTTGGAGGACTATTTTAGCTGTCTTACAGTTCGGAAGAATGCAGAGGTCCCTTTGGGAATTAGCTCTATTTATAACATCGTTTCTATGGGAAAGAGCTTCCAAGGGACAATCAATTTAAAGAGCACAGCCTGTCATTGCTGGAAGACGGCTGGTGATTGTTTCTTCACATGTGGGGATTATATTGAGATTTTTAAAAACCTCTAGTATAAACAAACAGAACAAGGAGAAAGCAGGTGTTGTTCCTTCTATTTTTAGGGGGAGTTTTAAAAGTTAATTTCTTTAAAGAAACAAAGTTTATTTGAAAGGATCTTATTGATTGAGCCTGTGTTGTGTGCTAGCCACAGAGCTTCAGGAGGCATTGTGTAATCTCATTTAAACCTCATGGCTACTCCCAAAAGCAAAGTAAGAGAGAATCAGACCTTTGATTTTCACCACTGGCAGCTTTCATCCCCCCTCCCCCCATGGAACCTCCCCCTTCTGCACACATCTGGTCTCACTGGGGAAAGAGTCTGGTGCTTTCTCTTTCCAAACTGTGGGCCAGTTCAGACCATGCAAACCTCAGCTGCAAAGGGGAAACTGTCATCCCAGCCATACCCCTTATCTCCACGAAACCCCTAATGCAGTTTTCTCTTCCCATAGCCTGAAGCCCTTTTGGACCTGTTTGGGCACAACCTTACTCCCCAGAAAGACTCCTCATGTGAGTTATAAACCTTTTCATGCCCTCATGGTACCTGTGCAGCAGCATCAGACTCAAAATCCATGCCGTGTTTCAGGGTGGGGAGTCCATGTATCTCCATGGCAACCATAACAGGTAGGTACAATATTCTGTCTTACAGATGAGGAAAACTGAGGTTAAGAAAGACTTGTAGAGCTGGATAATAGTAAC
Source organism: Aplodontia rufa (assembly GCA_004027875.1). Taxonomy (NCBI): domain Eukaryota; kingdom Metazoa; phylum Chordata; class Mammalia; order Rodentia; family Aplodontiidae; genus Aplodontia; species Aplodontia rufa. The sequence continues at coordinate 6,125 of PVKS010015697.1, forward strand.
AAATTAACCTCTGCTTTTTCTGTGCCTCAGGTTGGACGAGTTTTGCCTTTTGAATATTAGCAAATAAAACCACATCGAGAGCTATACTTTTGCTAATATTTTCCATGCACAGAACTCTGTTCCAGGGCATTTCCATACATTAACTCATGTTGTCCTCCTAACCCTATGGGCCAAATGCCTTTGTTATTTCCATTTCTATAGACGAGGAAACTGAGAAACAGCAAAGTCAGAAAACTTATTCAGGGTCTGCTAAATAAATGTCAGAGCTGGGATTGGAATGTAGAAACTCCAACGCAGATCACAAACTGTTAGCCACTGGGCCATCATATCTTTATGTAGAACACAAATAAAGAAGCTGATTATAAACCCAGTTTATAAGGATTGTGTTCTTGCTACTGCTTAATCAAACTGTTGTGGTATAAGGGAAAACCCTATATTATTGACGCATTCCCTGGTCTTTTTTGTTCTTATATTATTCATTCATATTTCACTCAAAATTTTCAGGAAGAAAACAAAATACTTTGTTTCCTTTGACATCTCTTACCCCCCATGACTCCCTCCATGACTAGGAGGTTGTTTTTGAGACAATGGGACTCAATAGGTGCCACGTGAATAGCTGAAAATCTGTAGGTATTGCTTAGTTATAGAGTCCCTATAAGCTCACCTTTGACCTAGATACCACACTACCCATCGTTAACAAAGAGGCCAAGGCGCTCCAGCAGTTGCCATGGGAACCTTTCAGAATTCTTGTTCCCTGTCTTATGCCATCTGTCTGACTAAAGGTACAACAAGGAAAATAAGTCTATAATATCTTAGAGGAAGGTACCTCAAATTCTCAAGGACAGATTATTTGTTTTAAACATCTGCTATCCCTTCAAGCTTTCCAGCAACTTCTCTGCAGTTCATCTTTAAAATCTTGTGAGATTTTTAATGGCTACTTCACCATACTGACTTTCTGTCTCTAGAAACACAGTTATATGGAAAGCTGCAATTAAACAACCTCAAAAAACTGTGGCTCACTGAGTGACAGGTGTATTTTACTATTCCACTCGTGAAAACAAACAAATTAAAACCTATAGCTCAAATAAAATCAGCATGAGTTACAGCGCTCACTGTTGGAAAGAAATGTCAAAACCAGTCTTTTATTTCAGAGTGCGTACCAGAGTTGAGACTTTCTGCTTTTAAAATTTGGCCCTGACCTTTGTCTCTCTCAAAAGCCTTGGGCAAATTGAGTTAAAATTCACCCATGAGTAATGGCTTCCATGCAGAGCTGTCAGAAGATGAAAGCACCTATGAAAGGATTGGGAGGAATAAAACTTTATGGAATTCCATGTTAAGTACGGTCGTTCCTTTGAGGAAATAGATCAAAGCTGAAGGGTGAAGCGTTTGAGCTGGAAGGTACTTCATTCAGTTCAGTGGTTTTCAATGTGAGTTCTGTGTAGTCCCCGGTTCCCTCTGATTCCCCTCTGGAGCTGCCGGGGGTCCGGGGTGAGTAGAGCGAACCTCTGGACTCATCAGTCTAACTTCTACAGAGGGCCTCTGCATTTATTTGATTTCCATCTGAAAATTCTCATCAAGTTGATTTTAGCAAAGGATTTCAAGATTTAAAAACAGCTTGAGAAGCCTCCCCCCTTCCAAACTGACCTTCATCCTCCTGACTGTTAACTTCTTGCTTTTCTGAGTTTATTTGCATCTGGCCAATTATACTTTTTGCCTAGCATAGCTTTCCAACAACAGCCTGTTTGCTCCTCTGGTAACTAGATAAATGTTTATTTCCTCAAAATCACCAGTGCACAATATCTGGGGTCAGTAGGCAGAGGCACATCAGCGAGGTTCTGGGTTTCGATGGCCCCACGTCTGGCCACTTCCAAAGAATGCGCCATTTTTATTCATGGAGTCGCAAAGTCAGAAAGTATCTCTTTGACAGTAGTTAAGTTAGGTGCCAGTCATAATTTTTCAGCCAGTTCTTCCAGGAGATAACAGCACTAGTGGTAGCAACAATGGTGATGAAATCTCTATGGTATCTGTTAAATGGAACAGCCAATAGGTCATAGCACTGGAACTGGAAGGGACCACAGAGACCATTTTTCCTCCAAGGCAGTGCACGGTTTCCAGTAGGGATCTTACTCTCCTCCTCAATGCTGCTCCCTTCTTGAGCATTTATTATGGATCAGGCAACTGTGTTGAACTCTTCACAAGCATTGTTATTCAAGCTCCCTAAGCATTCTAGGTATCATTCCCCCCATTTTACAGAGATGGAATCTGAGGTTCAGAAAGGTTAAACAAGGGCCATACCATACATGCAGAGCATTTTGGGGTTTTTTTGTTTTTGTTTTTTGTTTTTCTTGGGTTTTTTTTTCTTTGTTTCTTTATAAAAAGAATCTTCTGGAGCACAGGGCTGCAGCCCTGGGTTTAGTGACTCCCAGTTTCACTGAGCAGGTGAATGGCAAAATTAGGAATCACAATCAGAACAGTCTTAACCACAGCCCATGTTCTAATCAAAACATATCATCTGCTTTAGAAATCCTGCTCTGTGCTCAAATTCATGAGCCTTGTACTGATCCTATGAGCTGAGAAAGAATTCAGGTGGCTGATAAGTACTGGGCGAGGTTCAAACCCAAGACAAGTACCCAAGGAAACTTTATTAACCCAGATCTTATTTCTTTATTTATTCCTTTCTTTTTTTCTTTTCCGATATCAAATATTAATTTCATAGATCAGTTTTAACATCTATTTTTAAATAATTTCAAAGTTAGAGAACAGTTGCATCAAAAGTAAAGAACTGGGGGGCTGGAGTGGTGGCTCAGTGGTTGGAACGCTTGCCTGGCATGTGTGAGGACCTGGGTTCAAACCACAGCACCACATTCACAACCGAGGGTCCAAAAAACTAAGGCCAGATGAACAAACAAATAAAATTTATTCTCTCTCTCTCCTTCTCTCTTAAAAAAAAGAAAAGAAAGAAAGAGTAAAGAACTGGGGCTGGAACAGTGGCCCAGTGGTTGGAGCACTTACTTGGCATGCTCAAGGACCTAGTTTCAAACCCCAGCAACACACACATAGCTAAGTGTCAGAGAAACAAAAATCAGATGAAAAATAAATAAAATTTATTCTCTCTCTCCCCTCCCTCTTAAAAAAGTACCTGTTATTTTGACTCACTCACCAATTATAACTTTTTTCAGCATTCATACACATACAGCACACACACAGAATGTGTGCAATATGTATTCAAGAATTACATTAGAACCTCTATATAATAAAAGATAGATATTAGAAAGATAGACGATAGATTGATAGATACGAAATTTTTAGTCCCTGGAAAACTAGCATTGTCTTGGTAATTTTTAGAAATGCAACCCACGATCTGTGTTTTAACAGCTCTACAGGTGATCCCTATGCTCCATTGTCCTGTGGAAATTGTTCTAAGCACTAGATGTTTTTCTCATAAAAAGTGAGAAGCTGGGAAGGCTGTCTTATTTCCTCTTGACCATGATGTAAAAGAATCATTGGATGTTGTGACATTCTTGAATTGATTCACATAAAGGGATGCTATTGGCTAATGTAAGTTGTAGGACTTAGTTTTTTAATTAAAGATTCAAATATGTCTTTCCAAACTATTGCCTGCAATGAATTTATTTTTGTACACTTAATCCCTCTGAAACTATGCAAAACTTACTGCTTAAAGTCATGCCAGAAATTTTATAGCAATACAAATATAATCATTACAGAAAAGCTTGATAATAATATATTACTATGCTCACCAAAGTGGCTTATTGTAATTTTAAGAGGATGAGAACTTAAACTGAACCTACCCTTTCTAGAAAGCAGTTGAATACAGTTGTCAAACACGAGGTCACTGCTGAAATCATCAGTCACATTAAATTTCATTAGTTGTTACAGTTACAAAACCACATTTCTCTCTTTAAATAAATGACTCAGGGTTTTACAACCTGAAAAGTGAAGATTCCCAGGTTCAGTGTGTGTGTGTGTGTGTGTGTGTGTGTGTGTATGTGCGTGCACGAATATCAAGTGGAACCAGAGTCTCACAATAGGTTGACATGGTTACCAACAATTATTTATTTCTGTAGCCTGAGTCACTACCAGCCATCATAAAACAGACTGATCATGGTTGTGTATATAGAGCTCGGTAATCTTCTAAAGAAGGAACACTGGAAAATATTTCTTTGGGCTATTAAAATGTGAGCACATCTCTGTAAAGTAGTCCTTGTAGGGAGGTTTCTTCTTAGTTAACATGATGATCATGTCAAAGGATAATGCATAGATTTTCAAAGCCCAGATGATATTCCATTTATTGAAGATTCAAGTTGATGTTTTTAAAAAAGAAGAAGAAACGCAATAGGGGGCAGCTTTATAAAGATTTTTCCCCCTTGGTAATACTGATGGAACCCAAAACCTTGGGCACACCTGACAAGCATTCTGCCACAAGCACATCCCTACTCCTTTATTTTTTTTTTTTTTATTTATTTTTTAAATTTTGAGACAGGGTCTTGTTAAGGTGTCCAGGATGGCCTAGAACTTATGATCTTCCTGCCTCAGGCTTCCTAGTAGCTAGAATTACAGATGCGCCCACTATGTAGCACTTGGAAAATTTTAAATGAAAATCATCCGTGTTAACAATTTGTGTAATAAAGAGGAAGAAAGGAGGTTTAATATTAATTTCCTGAGACTTACATGCTAAGAAATTCTGACCAAATTTATGTTTCTTCTAACACATCAAAGAACCCCATCTCACATCTCAGACAGCAAAGGTCAGAGAACAAAGAAAGGACAGGGCCTTGTTTATTCTAAGATGTTCACTCCCTCCACAGGCAGATCGACTTTTCGAAAACTGACCATACTCCGCCCATCCTTCTCGGTGTCATAGCTGTGTGTTTTCTGTCCAATAGACCTTACAGTCACTTACATTTGTAAGTTTTCTCAATTCCTTCCTTTTATGTTAACACCTTACTCCTCTCACATAGCTGTAAGCCCAAGATCTAGCGTATGAAGTAATGTGCCACTTCACTTCCCATTTCTGTTAGATGATGAATGAGAATTTATCTTTGGCAATAATAGATTGGCCAGAGCCCTGAACTTGGGGTCCAGACACCTGTATTTCAGTTGGGCTTGACTCACAGTTTTTGAGTTTGAGTTCATTCTCCTCATTTGTAAAATGCAGTGGTTAGTGGAAAATAACTAGAAAATACTCTGTCCACTCAACTTCTTGGATATTTTCTTACCTCTTGTCCAAAGTTGCAAACCTAAGTTTAAGAAATACTAAATGAACAGAAGTTGAAAAGGTAACCAATATTTTTAAAGCACACTGGACCAGAAACGGTGCTGGGTGTATTTCTATAGATCATCTTATGTAATCTTTACAACTGTACAAAATGTTTGATGAGAAAACCTAATTTCAGAGGAGGTAAATAGTTTCTGAAGATTATAGCTTAAAAGGCTGGAGTGGTTGCTCAGTAGTTACTGCGCTTGCCTGCCATGTGCGAGGATGCGGGTTCGAACCCTAACACCATGTACACAATAAGATGCCAGAGCAATGAAAACCACATGAAAAACTAAATAAAATTGATTCTGTCTTTTTCTCTTTCTCTCTCACTGTCCCTCTCTCTCTCTCTCTCTCTCTCTCTTATAAAATAAATTTTAAAAAGATTACAGCTTAAAAATGTCAGATCTGTTATTTGAAATACTTGGGATTTAGATCAAGGAGTTTTAATTTACTAGCAGATTAGGACTTCTACAAGTTCCCAAGTGCTATGGTTTGGATATGGTTTATCCCCCAAGAGGTCCGTATGCTGAGAGCTTGCTCCCCAATCTAACAGTATTGAGAGCTCTTGGATTTTTAAGAGAAGCCTAGTAGGATGGAAGGCTATTAGTTCATGGGGGCAACATACTTGGGAAGGATTAATGCTTTTCTTGAAGAGTGGGTTAGATGAAGCAGGAATATCTTGGATTACTTGATAGCAGGTTGCTATCAGAGCAAATCTGGCTCCTCCCCAGTCTCTTGATTCCTCCCTCATAATATTATGCCATCCACTATTTTGAGATGCAGCCAGGGGGCCCTTGTCAGACAGCAGCGCCATGCTTTTTGGACTTGGCAGCAGCCAGAATCATAAAACAAAGATCTTTTCTTTATATGGTACTCAACATCAAGTATTTTATTATTGCAGTAAAAGACAGATTAAGATATCATGCCTATGGGGCTGGAGCGGTGGCTCAGCGGTTATGGCACTTGCCTGGTAGACGCGAGTACATGAGTTCAAACCCCAGCACCCATGTACACAATGAAGTGTCCAAGGAATGAAAGTCACATGAAAAACTAAATTTAGAAAATTGCTTCCCTCTCTCTCTCTCTCTCACTGTCCCCTCTTTCTTAAAAAAAAAAAAAAAGATACCATGTGTGCATTTGCCTGTGAATATACATGTCTGTACACATAAAGTATTTAAGGGCACTTTAGATAGTAAGGTCAGACATTTTTATGTTAAAATGAACACAGAAGAGACATGCTATTTGCTTAAGGATTAATTTTCTGGCAGTCAAATCAGAAAGGAAGGAATTTTTCATAAGGCTATTCTGGGATTTCAAAGAAGTCAAAGAATTCACAGTAAGTATTTAAAAAACTATATAGCCCTGAGGAAAATGGCAACATACTTACCCTGAATGAAGCTCTTAAGAATCAAGTTGTTACTTAATGAGTTGCAAATGTTTGGGGTTGTGTGAGATTTCCATTTTTGGCTGTGTGGAACATCTCCTGCCAGGGAGCCTCTGCACCTACCATCCGCGCATATGTGCTTGGATTGCTGGAAAAGGTGAACATTTTTTCCCTCAGGCTTGCAGATGCGCAGATCCCATGTCTGCTAACAGAAGGCATCCTAAGGAAAAGACAGTGTGGGTGGAGATGCCCTTAGTGGAGGAAAGCCAGTGGAGGAAACCTGTCTCCCTGCTACCTGACCCACCTCTGGGAAACAACCCGAAGCACTGGGTCAGGCAGCCAGAGTGCAATGCCTGCAAGACGGGAAGTGTCCTGGTTGAAATGCCCACATCTCACGACCCGGAGGAGGCATTCACTATCTGATGGTCGAATTCCCAGTTTTCAGAAATTTATGGAAAACAACCACAAATGCCAACAGCTTTAGCACTCTGTAGCAAACTAGGGAAGGAGCTTTTGGGGACATTTTGAAATACCTTCTTTTGACTACTTTCATTAGAACAGACTCTGTGTTAAGTCTATTACCAGTATTCTAGAGGCTACCCCATTGAAATCTCTACTCTCAAAATCAGTGTTAATTTTAGATTCTTTGGGTCCCTGTTTTTGGCATAAGCAGCAGGAAGAAACCTCAAGGTTTGAAATGTTTCTTTTCCAATTGTGCTTTCACAGATGCAGTTGGACAAATATCTTCTTCCCTTTCAGAAAAGAAAATATCAGCGTAAACAAAGATGGCAAAACAGTTTGTTATATTTTTGTCCTTATTTCTGTCATCATTCATTTATTCTTTGACTTAGTGACCGCATCATGGGAACAACAGTGGATATCAGGCAATATGGGTTGATTAAGATCGCTTTTGTCCTCAGGAAGTGCAAAGCTGGCTGGGAAAAGCAGGTAAGTCAATAATTATTAACCTATGTGATAGGGAAAATTTTGGGAGGTAATAAAATGATTGAGAGAAGTGAGACATTGACCCAAGGGAGTGGCAATGGAGAGATGAGGGAGTAATCACGGAGATTTCCAAGAGGGTTCATGCAGAGGCTAGAGAGAGCAGAAGGAGCAGAGACGCTCTCCTGAGGCTGGGATCCAGCCTAATGCCCAGGGGCTTTCTGTTTCACATGGCCCAGAAAGAATCCACACCAGAAAGAAGAGGTGAACCATGGCTTACCCTGAGAGCCGAGAAGGTGGCCAGGTTGAAGAGGGATGCTTGCAGTGCAGGCGGGATTTCCCACCTGACTAATGATAAGATTGGGAATGAGCTTCCAGAACTATGAAGAAGGAATTGAAATGCTTTCAACTTCTCGTTTCATCTTTTTTATTTTTTGCAGCACTGGGGATAGAACCCATTGCCTCCTGCATACTAAACAAGCTCTCTACCACTGAGCTACACCCCCGGTGTATCTTAATTTTTACTGATGTCCTGGGTGGGGGGCATTAATTCCTTAATAACGGCAGTTGGTAGATAGAACATCAACAAAGTCTTTTTTTTTTTATTAAGGAGTCGAGTTGTTGTACGATCGTAAATGCATATAAAGTAATAATATGATACACATTTCTCCTAAACCATAGATATGCCCACATTGCCCACGCCCCAGTCTCTTGATTCTTCTCTATTATGCCCCTATAGCAAATATAAATGTCCATATTACATACATATGTATATATATGATTATGAATTTTCCAGAATTAAATGATTGCATAAACATTATTTGACTTTTTGGGGAGGGATAAAGATTATGCTACATGGTTGATTGTCTCCCTAGATCCCTCCCTATCTTCCTCCCTCTCCCATCCCCCACCTCCCCACTTCTCCCTACATGTGCATGGCTTCCCTAGATGGCTCTTGATACCATCTCCAGCTTTGTCCCTAGCAAGTTATTACCTCAGACAAGCCATTTAATTGGGGGTGGGCATGTAGCTCAGCGGTAGAGCACTTGCCATAAAAGTGGAAGTTGGATTATCATTGCTTAAACTTAAATTGAAATCCAAGCTACCAAGAGGACTTTTTCTTTTACAGATTCCTTACTAAGTTACTTCTATGTAGTCCACCCTAAAAGGACTCCAGATATTTTAAGAAGTAACTCACTTAAAGCCTTCAGCTGATAACAGGTTTTATTTTGATTAAGCAGCATTAATAGTTTGACACTAATAAACAATGTTCTGTGACCATGTTTGGACATACCCAAGCTGGAAATTTTATAGTCTAAGTTAAAACTGTGGTTAAGCTAGGCCCTTAGCTGCAACTTAGCCAAGCTTCTTGTCCTTCTGTTCTTTCCTTATATGTCCTTCCCTCTAGCTCTACTGTTGGCCCTACTCGACCATGGCTCGTTTTAAACCATGTCCTCCGGAGTCTTGAGGGGCATGGATTCCTGCCTGGCTGAAGGTCAACATCTAGTTCATCTGTGTTGGAGAGTAGTAGATAGGATAGTTGGAGGGTAGTGGTTAGAACAGCGGGGAAATGCTGTAGGGAAAGAAATGGCTACAGTTTCTCAAGGCTGCGTCTAAAATTGGTACCAGCCACATTTAGAGAAATAGGCCAGGTTTGCCAGGGCCTGGAGGAACTGTAAGACCCACAAGCAAAAAACGGGGGAATATTTGAGGGGCATTTTGGAACTCTATTGGGGCACTTCCTGTTGTTGTATTTCCCAGTGCTGCTCTGACTTTTTTATATTTAGAGAGCAGCTTGAAGACAGCCCAGAGCCTAAGATCATCACCCTGGCTACACAGTTCTCTCTGGTGAAGCTTTTCAGAGACACTGAAGCCTAGGCCTTACCGGGAGTTTAAATTCATTGTGTTGGGGCATATGGGTGTATTTCTTAGATTTCCCAGGTGATTAAAATGTATATCTACAGGGGCTGGAGTGGTGGCTCGGTGGTTACAGCGCTTGCCCAGCATGCACAAGAACATGGGTTCAAACCCCAGCACCACAACTAAGTGTCAGAGCAATGAGGGCCATGTGAAAAACCCAATAAAAATTGATTCCCTCTGTCTCTCTCTCTCACTGTCCTTCTCTCTTTAAAAAAAAAAAAAAATTGTACACCTGAGAATTTCTCCTCCATGACAGCAATGCTGAAAACTCACTTTAAAAGTTATCCATTGGAAAAAAAAAAAAAAGGAGGGCCGCGTCCAGGGTTACACATTTTTCAAATTTAGACTGAGGATGTGTTTTGCTTGGTTGGCATAATGTTCAAACAAACAAACAAAATTAAAAAGCAAACCAAAAACCCTAATTTTGCTTATCTTTCCTAGAGGTCTGATGCAGCAGCAGGGTTTTGGAATTTGTCATTCACACAAATCTGGGAGGCATTTACATATGCAACTCCTGGTCTGCTTAGAACAAGGAACACACGGGCAGCTGTTTTCCTCTCACAGTGAAGAAGCTGGCTGAGCGGTGGTGCTGCTGGCTGGGGAAGGTACTTCAAGGAGAAATCAGAAACCTGCAGGTGGTCTATCTACCTGATATACTGGCTCCCCTTCCGAGTTATGCCCCGTAGGCACGCTACTCTGTTTTCCCTTTTGTCGGATGCATTTTATTTTTGCAGATTTGCATTGGTGCATTATAATTATACATAACGGTGGGAATTGTTGCGTATTTGTACATGCACGTGATATAATACTATAATTTGGCCGATATCATTTCCCAGTATTTCCTCCTTTCCCTCCTCTCCTCCTTCACACAGCCCCTTTTCTCTACTGCACTAATCTCCCTTTATTTTCATGAGATCCCCCACATACCTCTTTCTTTTCCCTTTTCCCCTCTAGCTTCCACATATAAGAGAAAACACACAACCCTTGACTTTCTGAATTTGGCTGATTTCAATGAATATAATATTCTCAAGTTTCATCCATTTTCCTAAAAACAACAAAATTTTGTTCTTCTTTAAGGTTGAATAAAACCTCATTTTGCATTTATATTCCACATTTTCTTTATCCATTCATCTAATGATGGACACCTAGGCTAGTCACAGTGCTTTTTGTAGAAGGCTTTGGCTACCGTGGAGCCCCAGCCCCAATTATGTGACAGCTGCTCCCAAGCAGGAAGAGTTTCACAGAATGGTAGGTGTTAGGGACTTTAATTGGACCATGGTGCTAGTGGATGATGAAGAGGGACAAGCAAAGTGTGGAGCCACACCAAGGAAGTCTGTCTTTGGACCCTTTGGTCAGTGCAATGGAGTTACAACAGTGTTTGGTTAGTAGAGTCTGGGTGGGGCCTCTCAAATGTTGTCATTGTGGGTTTCACTGAGTAGCGTTGGAGGGTAGTGAGAAATACTCCCCAAGATCAGGGCAGTCACTCTGCCCACAGCAGGAAATAGAAGGCAAGGATGGACCCAAATACATGTGGCTTTGCTACCCACCCAGTATTTCTGATTACGTAGAAAATTTATTTCTAGACAGCTACTAACACCTTCATCTCAAACTTTCAACGTGAGTAATGGTTCTAACTCACTACTAGACCGTTACGATCGATTGAATACCTGTGTTCCCACAAGTTCATGTGTTGGAACAACAAATCACCAATGTGATGGTTACAGGAGGTAGAGTCATTGGAAGGTGATTTGATCTTACAGGCAGAGTCTTCATGAGTGGGGTCTATGTCCTTACAAAAGAGACCCTAGAGAGCTGCCTTGCCCTTCTTCCTCATGAGGATACAGCTAGAAGGTGCTGTCTGTGAACCAACGCCTTCTCACCAGACACCAAGTCTCCTTCTGCCTTACTCTTGGATTTCTCAGCCTCCAGAACTGTGAGAAATAAATTTCTGTTATTTATAAACCACCCAGTTTGTGGTATTTTCTTATATACCCCAAATGGACTAAGCCACCCATTGTTTCTAACACAAATGTTCTTTCTAGTATTCTCAGGATCAGAGAGTACATCATACAGTTTTTAAACCTCACCCTTGCCTTCCACACCACTGTACCCAAATGAGAGCAAGGCATATCATAAGGGGTCAATGAATGGTTAACTGATTGAATTCATTTTCAGTTCTAATTATTTTATATTGACAGATTGGACTATAGAATCAGAAATTTTCCTTAGTTGTAGTACTTTACTACCAGGATTTAAAGGTCAGAAGTAATAATAGTCTGGATTAGTTGTACATTTTCAGACCTTAAAGGCCAGCCCAAGTTTGTGGTCAGGGCTGCTATTTCTGTTACTTTTGGAGACTGTGACATGGGTCAGTTCAGTTTGGTCTTAATCCTTTAAATCAACATGCACCTGTCCACAATGAAAAGAACACATGACACAGACGGCCCTTCCAGAGTCAAGTATGGTGGGAAGGAAATGTTTCTTCCAGGGCTCATTTATCCGGTACACCAAACTACTGGGAAGATAGCTAAGAACCAGGATATATAATTCTTGGTATTCTTGTTTGTTTCTAAGGCTCTAAAACACAAAAGATTTTTGTAACAGAATCTGTACACCAAAATTTTATTTTGGGGGTTAATTTCTATAAAACAATATTTATCCAGTCTTTTATACCAGACAGTGCCAGAGCAATACTGAATCATTCCTCAGAGTCACAAAATTGTTGGGAATCAACAGAGACTTAAGAAAGAAAAATTTCATTATTTGAGCATAACCACTTTTTTATAGGCAAATGTACAAAATTTCTACCAATTAACTTTATATATTTCAAATAAGTAGACATCATGAATGGAGATCATTCTGGTTTGATCTCCATTCCTTTCACCAGGGCAGTAGAGTGATGTATCTCTTTGTTCTTGAGTGGCTACAACCAAGTCACCATCGTATTTTGAGTGAGAGGGTCTTCATTCATATGTCCATACTTTCTGTTCATTGTCACGTAGGGAAGGTATTGCCATAAAGTCTACTTTACTGCTGCAGCTGGGCCTGCTCCTCAGAGGGCACTCACATTTATCTCTTCCTCCCTTCTCCATGTTGTATTTGTGAACACCTTTTCTAGCTGTCCTGTGCCTGAATGCCCAGGGTCCCATTTTCCATTTGGTCATTAACTTATCAGTGAAGGCCTACAGTGCAGGATCATCCCAGCCTGCCCATGTGTATGCTAATTTCATGACCTCATTGGTGACATTGTTGTCTCTCAGGTCACACCTGTCATGCACTGCTTATTCCGTTTCTTTAGAAAGTCTAACTCTGCCAACAGACTCACTCCTGCTGTCTCAATCATGAGAGAGTTTATTGCCCTAACTCCAGTGTGATGAATAATTTTATATGTCAATTTGAGTGGACGAAAGGTGCCCAGATAGCTGATTAAGCATTACTTCTGAGTTTGTCTTTGAAGATGATTTTGGAAGAGATTAGCACTGAATCAATAGACTGAGAAGAGCAGATCCACCCTTACCAATGTGGGCAATATTACCCAATCTGCTGAAAGCCCAAATAAAACAAAAATACGGAAGAAGAATTTCTGCCTCCTTTAGAACTGAAACATCTTTTCCTGCCTTTGGGAATCAGGCCTTTCAGGCCTCTGGACTGCAAGATTTATATCAGTGGCCTCCTGCTTCTCACAGCTTTGGACTTGGACTGAATTACATCACCTACTTTCCTGGTTCCCCAGCTGCAAATAGCAATACAGCACATTGTGGGCCTTCTTGGCCTTCAAAACTGTGAGTCAATTCCCATGCTAAATCAATCAATCAATCAATCTGCCATCTATCATCTGTCTATCTATCTATCTATCATCATCTATCATTGATTCTGTTTCTCTGAAGAACCCCCAGCTAAGATCTCTCTTATTCTGGAAAAGGAAAAAATTTCTATTTGAAAATCTTTCTTTACCAAAGTTTCGTCTAGGAACACTAGGCAATTAGGATGAAAATATATGCAACATAAAATGAAATAATTCCCTCTTTGTTAGACAATTTTTTCTACATGAGAAAAAATTTTGAAGGTCTTTCCCATTCATTTATTCACTTACCGCAAGTCAAATGAGAACTCCAGGGGAAATCGTTACTCCCTCCCTGGATTCCCACAGATCCACCAGCTTCTGTGGGTTTTGCTGCTAATGTCTCACAGCTTTGCCCTTCTTCGGGATGCTATGACTTGTGAAGCTACCTTGCCCATTTGGAGAGGTGAAGTACCTGGAGAGTCCCGCCCCCCCAGTGACCTCTCCTATTGGTTGACCGGTATTGTGGGATGGGACATTCAAGATACTAGTTTCTCAAGAAGAAGCACTCTGAGGTGTGACTAAGTGCTTAGTGATCCCACAAAATCAGGCTGAAATTGGGGCTTTCTCTTGACATTGCTCTATTGTTTGGTCCTCCCTCCTCAGTATCTGCCCGCCTTCCATGGCTGCACCTCCAGGAAGCAATCTTAAAGAAATCCTGTGCACTCACATTTTTGGTTCAGGGTCTGCTTCTGAGAAAACCCATCTAAGATAAGTTTCTTCTATATGACAGACAGTGGGATTATGCTCAAAGTAAGTGATCAAAATGGACAAAACAGCAAATAGATAGTTTTAAAGATGTCATTAGGGTTCATGATTTTCTTATGAAATACATGATCTGTCTGTCAGAGACCTGGAAGGAAAGAGATGACCTACTCAATTTGGATCAGTTGAGAATAATTTTTCGTTTGTTTTGGAAGACTGTGTGTGTGTGTGTGTGTGTGTGTGTGTGTGTGTGTATGTGTGTGCTGGGGATGGAAACCAGGACCTCCCATATGCTAAGCAAGTATTCTGCAGCTGAGTTACACTTCTACCTCTAAGAACAATTTTATAACGTGATTGTCTGTAAAGGCATGGGTAGAATGTAGGGCCATCAAAAGGCATAGTACAATAGCTCAGAGTTAATAAACGGTATGTTATGTTAAAAGATAAACCAAGGCCCATTACAATTTTAAAGAGTTTATTTAAGCACTCAGTGATTTACAACTAGGGTATCACCAAACCACAGATGGTTCATAGCTCCACTGGAGGAATGAGAGAGGAAATTTTTATAAGTTGTTCACAGAAGCAAGACAAAGAAAATATGTTTACTGGTCAAGGTGTAAAGTCCCTAGTTAAAGATGAGTTGACAGATTCTGGTTGTTTAAGCTTACATTTTATTTTACTGTTTACATTGAATTTGGTTTTGGCTTGCTTACACAGGGACCCAAAGTGCTGGAGATGTTTTAGCCTAATTTCCTCTCTCTGCTGCACACTGGGTATGGGGTACAGAGGCACTAAACGGCATGCATGTCCTGAGAAAGGAGATTGTGTATTCTGCAAAGAGAACAGCTGAGGTGTTCAGCTGAAGCCTGTGTAGTCTGCTGCAAAAAGCAGAATTCTAACTAGTTACGTTACCTCATTGCTGATTCCACAGCAGGTTAGAAAGCAGGGTGGGGTCAGAAGTGGTGTTGGAGATGGAAGGAAAGCTATCGAGGGAGAAGGTGAAAACGAAAGTAGAAATGAGGCCTCACAAAGCATTGTGGGCTGAAGCTGGTTCACGTCTAAACCATCAGCTTTGTAGTAGGAAAAAAAAAAGCAGAAAAACTGTGCTCAGATCTCAGCAGCTTCTCAGCACTTTACTGCTCTTATTTATGGGGCCGGGGCCAATTTTTAAAAGGAAAAATCTGCGTTTCCAAGAAAATGGTCAGTCTTTGTACTCTATTTAAGGAGGCAATGAAGAATGTAATGCATTTCTTAAAAATCCTCATATTTCCAGTTAGTGATAGTTAACATTTGTTGTGTACCAAGTGCAAGGTGCTATGCTAACCACCTCACACCCTCTCCTCTAATCCTGACCATAATCCTACAAGATAGGAACCATAATTTCCTCATTTTACGGGAAAGGTTTCTAGAAGTTGAGTCAGGTTCCTGTCTGCTTCACTGTTAGCATATTCCAGAAGCAGCATTGGAACCGGGTGTGGCTGATGACTGGGTATGGCTCAGTGTTTGACAGCTAGCTATTTATTTATTTATTTTTCATTCATTCATTCATTCATTCAAAGGATAGAAGCCAGGGCCTCATACCTGCTGGGCAAGTTTTCTACCATTGAACTACACCCCTAGACCCTAATACCTATCTTCTATCTGCAAAACCTAACAAACGCTTTAGTGGTTCTGAAACAACCTGGTCCCAGTGCATAAGATCTGATCCCAAGGTACTGAGAGACCAAAGAAAGGGAGGCAGACAGATCTAGGACTTCAAAGTGCAATATCTTGGGGCACTTACTGACAGGGAGGCATGATCCTGGGTGGCAGCAAGACCAACTAGGTTCTTGCAATCTGGGTCAGAAGGAGGGTGTATATTGGTTAAGACAAAAGTGACTTCATCTTAGCCACAATGTGCATGGGTTATCTTAAGCTAATATCAAACAGTCAGGAATATTCCTGGCCCCAGGGTCTGGATACTCTGATGATTTTTTCTGTTTATATTTTTCTGGAGAATTATGCAGGGAAACCCAACTTGGGTTACTCTTAGGCAATCATAGCAGTTACAACTCAAGATAGCTGCAGTCATGTCAAGCTGAATTCATCCCAGTCGTTCAAGGGTCCACCATTAACTCCCTGGAGCCGTCTCTTCAACCAAGACCACATCTGACCAATGAGGCAATATTACACTTAAAACTATCTAAATTCAAGAGGTTGTTCCAGTGTCACAGGATAAATAGAACAAGAAAAGGGATTTAATTTTTGAAAAGACATACAATTCAATCATCATAAAATAATAATAAGTGAGAATTGATTCAATTCTCATTTTAAGAAGTCTTTGAGAAAAATACCCAAATGCCCTGGTGGAGATATTGCGGTGTGTAACAGTCTTGGGGCAGGTGGAGTTTGTCTTTTTTGCCTGTTTTGCGGTGGGTT
The DNA here is from genome assembly GCA_004027875.1 of Aplodontia rufa. Lineage (NCBI taxonomy): Eukaryota > Metazoa > Chordata > Mammalia > Rodentia > Aplodontiidae > Aplodontia > Aplodontia rufa. The sequence goes on from PVKS010015697.1 coordinate 22,613, forward strand.
GGCTTCTTTGAAGCCCATCTGCAATCTCGGGACTGTAGAGATCTCCTCTTGCCCTCCACATGAGGGCGCAAAAATTCCCGGGACAGAGTCCAAAAATCTGTGCAGAAACCCGATGAAACATGATGTGACCACTAGAGGGAGGCAGAGAGGTCCCTATGCTTCTTTCTGTGAGATTCAAATTTCTATTTGTTTATACATCATTTTTAAAAAATGCTCTCATCCAAGAACCGTGCGTTATAACGCGTGGACGGTGCCAGTGAAAAATGCGCTCTGAAAACCCAGGAGGAACCCCGCAGCTCAGCGTTTGCGTCTTATCAGGGCCAGTCTGTTAGCAGTGGGTAACTTTCCTAGAGCTCTGCTACACCTTACCTAGTTAGAATAAAGATTCTCTTCTGCTCAGTCTAGCCATAAAAATGTTCAGGATGTATTAAAACTGTTAATTCCAGCCATGTTTCAAGAATGCATGTCGATCACAAACGCTGCAAAATATCTGATTTCGTGTAATTTCCTTTTGAGTGAGTTGAAGTTAACACAAATACACAATGATAACAGGAGGCGTCAAGTCCGGAGGCAAGCCACCCTGACACACACCCCAAATGAGTCATCGCTGATCTGCGGGAACTGTACCATCCAATAGCACCACCCAGAGACTCATTTGGAAGACTGCAGAGGGCTTCTTCAGATTGCACATTGAAAAGAGTTCTGTCGTGACTGATACATTAGCAATAATGTTTACACAGGGATTGATTTTCCAAGGACTTTCTTTCGTACATGTAGCTAAGATCACACACTTTAGGTTTCTATACAAACAGTAGTGAGGGATTGGAAAAGGCTAAAGATGTACTTCAGCATGGAATAAATAATGGCCATTTAAAATGACATTGAGGACTATATTGATATGGATGGACAGTCACAATGTATTGTTAAGCTTTTTAATGTAGGTTTAAAATAGTGTGAGCACATTTCTTCCAAACATATCTGTATACATATATTGGGGAAAGTCTGAAAGATAATCTCAAAGTGATTGTCTCTAGATGGTAGCCTTATAAGCAATATTTTTTTCTTTTTCCCTCCTTTTCCCTCAATTGTATTTTTTCATTTTTCTACCCAATCATGCCTTAGCGTGTAATTTTTTCCAAGTCTACCAAAGTATACACTTTATGTCTTTTGCGTTTCAGTCATAGCAAGAGCCTATGACCTTGTCAAACAGTATGTTCTCAGAGCAATAAGATTTCTATCCATTGGCTCTTACCTTACAGCCACAAGGCTGAATGAAGAATCAGCAGGTAGAATTGCAGCCTTCATCTAATGTACTTCTCTCTCGTTTCAGAACAAAATGCCAGGTGTCCACACTGTCCTTGGCAGAGGCTCTCCTTCCCCGCACCACTTCAACCACCTGATATTATTCTTATTATTATTCCCAAGTCCTGTTCTCAACCTGACTGGACCTTTTCTTTCTTTGTCACCCCCTGCATGTGCCAGACCCCCAGATTTTGCTGCATCTAGCCCCACCTCCTGGCATACCTGCTTTTTCCAGCCTCACCTGTCAATGTCTGCCCATCTTACTTGCAGCTTTTCCTGAAGCTCAACAGGCTGTGGGCTCCCCAGAGTTTCAAGGAGGGACACATAAAGCCAGACAGGCACCCAGGCACCCTGCCTTTTCTGGAATGTCCCTGGAGTCTTCACAAATGAGGACACATCTGCAAATGGTGAGCAATCTCTACTCCACAGGTACAACAAGCATTTATACGGACAGTAAAGAGACATAGTGTGGCCCAAATATATACAACAAATAAGAATCAGCCTCATACTGACGTGTTTCAATATAATTTGGAGATGATCAAGAAGCGAGAATTTCAAAAGCATATCGAAGCACACCATTTCCTCTAGAACCACGGACAAGGTTCACCACTGCTGGCATAGGAGCAGGAAAGGCTGGTCTGGGCATCATCACACATGGGGCCATGAGGATCGATTCCACCATTCAAGTCCCCCTGTGCCAATGCAAATGTGGCTAACCTGAGGCCTCTGCTTCTCTCCTCAGCTGTGGTGCCATCTTGGTGATGGACATGGAGTTCCATGGGGCAGTTAGAAGACAGCTTCTGCTAAGTCCCTGCTTCCGTCTACCCCAGCAGATGGGGAGAGTCTCAGGTGGTCCTTGGAACCCTCCTGTCCCTGTTTTCTGACTCTGTTGCACTGTCTACCCAGTGGCACTGCCCAGTGACACTCCCATTTTCCAGCCTCCTCTCAGCCCCGTCTTCTGGGCCTCCCTTCAGTCATGTAGTGGGGGTCTCTCCTTGGGTTCTAGGCAGCAGAAAGAACAGTCATGAGCATCCTGGGTGTGGGGGAGGCAGTCCTGATGCAGCTGGGTGCAGGTGATCATGGGTTCACCAACACACCACGTGCCTCCCCACTCTTTTGGAGTACTATGCCATGACCCCTACCTGGAAACCCCCCACCACAATGCCATCCCCAGAGTTCATCCTTCACAGCCAGCTGACGTCTTATCTCCTCTAGGAATCTTCTTGATCATTCCTCACTTAAATGCATCCTCTCCAAGCTGACTCTCGCTGCCATTCATTCAGTTCAAGAACAACACTGTAAACCACAGAAACAGTTAGGTTGCTGGGCCCCAGACTGTGTGATCCTGGGTAGCTTAACCAAAGTGCCTCGGTTTCCTTATCCATAAAATGGAAATTATCATTATAACTACTCCTAGAGTTGTGAGAATAAAGTGAACTGGTTGGTCTCTAGTTCCTGCTACACGGTAAGAATTTGGTAAATGGTGGCTTTTCTCTGCATATGCGGCCATCCTCTCAGGATCTGTGCAGATCAATTCCAAGACAGCTACCCCCATGCCAAAACCTGAGCACACCCAGGTTGCTCATATAAAATGGCACAGTATTTGTACATAATCTATGCATGTTTTCTTAGATAATAATTTAAATGATCTCTAGATTTCTTATATTATCTAATATAATGTAAATCCTACATGAATAATTGTACTACATTGTTTACGGCAAAACAAGAAAAACATCTACACATGTTCCAATGCATTTTTTTAAAATATTTTCACCCTCAGTTGGTTGACTCCACAGATGTGGAACCCAAGGGGAGAAGCCTATGTTATTAAATTTAGTGTGTTCTTATTTAATTTTCTATAGTTTGCATCTTGTCTTCTTAATGTGATTGCAGATATTTCAAATGCTACAACTGAGCTACCAATGGTCCCTTTTTTGTAGTCTTCTTAGCACCTAGCCAGTAACCAGATACGGGAGATGCTTCAAATTACTATTTGACACAGAGTACAGTACAATTATAGCAGTGTGGTGTGGTCTGCAGAAGAGATCACACCAAACGGCAAGTCCTGGGTCGCTGTACCTCTCAAAGGCTTCTAGTTTAAGGTAGATTTTGCTGTAACGTGATCCACCCTAAACAATGGCAGTCCAAAAACAATGCGGATTTATTATGTCTGGTGATTCTACGAGTTGACTGGAAGGTCAGAAGGGCCGGCGGGACCAAGATGGCTTCACTCATGTCTTCTGTGTGGTTGTGGTGATAGCTGGGCCTTCTTGCTTTTCATTCAAGAAGATAGACTGGGATTCTTGGCAGCCTGCTGAGTGGCCTCAGGGTGGTTTATATATCCATTTTTCTCATTCTCCTATTGATGGGTATTCAGATTACTTCCAAGCTTTTATTGCAAAGAAGGCAGTTATGAATGGCATGTATGTAGTTCCGAATGAACAGACTTTCTGGGCCACAGGGCACACACATCCTTGACTTACTAAACAATTCAAGGCTATATTACCCTCAAGGTCTAGGCCTGGAACTTGTATGTTGGCACTTTGCCATATTCTATTGTATAAAGGTCGGCCCAGGTTCAAGGGTGGGGAAATAGATATCACCACTTGATGATAGAAGTGGCAGAGTCCCAGTGCTAATGGAGTAAGGACACAGAGAGCCCAGGTCCCTTGGTCCCTCATTATAACCACCTACCATGCATGCTTAGATTTAGTTATCTGGTAAAATGACCCTCATAAGCATCTTTCTGTATCATGTTTAACAAAAGCATTACAAGCATTTTCTATTTGACCTTCACAACAATCCAAAATTCCTCTGAGGCAAATGTTACCATCGTGGGGTCTTTTTGTTTGTTTGTTTTTTGTTTTTTTAAAGAGAGAAGGACAGTGAGAGAGAGAGAGTGAGAGAATCAATTTTTATTGAGTTTTTCACATGGCTTTCGTTGCTCCGACGCTTAGTTGTGTACATGGGTGCTGGGGTTTGAACCCATGGACTTGCGCATGCCAGGAGAGCACCATAACCTCCGAGCCACCGTCCCAGCCCCAGGTGCTATCATCTTTAAAAAGTAGAACAGTAAACTAAAGTTACACAGGATTTTTAGATTCACACATCCAATTAAAAACATAATTACACTAAAGGAACAGTTTCCTTTTCTTATTATGAAATATTTGTTGCACAAAAAATACAGAAAATGATACAAGCACCTCATGTATCTACCACCTAACACACTTAAGGAGGAGAACGTGATTGAGTCACTCAAAGCTCCCCGTACATCAGTTCCCAATCACATACCTCCCAGTGGCATGACCAGTCCCTCCGGGTAACAGCCATTTTGAATTTGCTGTTTGTCATTGTTGGTACATTGACTTATACATTTTTCACATTGGCTTTTTTTGTTTTTCTTTATGCAGTGTGGGGGATGGAGCCCAGGTTCTCACACATATCAGGCAAGTGCTCTACCACCGAGCAGCAACCCCCATTCCTCCATCAATAGCGTTACTACATTTCATTGTTTCTGTTGTGGTTTGAATGTGAAGAGTCCCCCAAAAGCTCACATGTAACAATTCAGGAAAGCTGAGGTGAAATGATTGGGTTAAGAGCCTTAATCCAGTCAGTTAGCCCCTGAGAGATTGAGGTATGGAGGTGTGAGGAGGAAGCCAAGTCTGCAGTGGAGACCTTCCAGTTAAGAAATGCCACTACCATGCAGCCTCTGCCAAGGGAAGCTGCAGTAATTGAGTGCAGACAAACCAACAGAGAGGCCAGGTTCCCTGCAACCAGCAGGACCACAGGGGTGGAGCTGGACCAGCCCTTCGGAGAGAACTTCGTGATGCCCTGTGCTCTAGATGCTGGGCAGGAACTACAGGACTTGTTTGTCTGGCTGGATGCTTTGGTCCCATCCCTTCTTTCTATGTGCCTATTTTTATAAATGGAAATGTCATTTCTGTATCTTTATATATTGGATACTTCTAAATTGCTTTTGATTTATAAGGAGTTCATGATGCAAGTCTGCCTTGAGTCTCAGAGGAGACTTTGGACTTGAACTTTGGACAATCTTGAAACTGCTGAGACTATGGGGACTCTTGAAAATGGACTAATGAATTTTGTATTGTCAAATTGTGGTGAACTTTTGGGGGCCAAGAACTGAATGCTATGGTTTGAATGTGAGGTATCCCTCACATGTGTCAATTCAGGAAGGCTGAGGTGAAACCATTGCATTATAAGAACCTTAACCCAATTGGTGAGTTAATCCCTTCATAGGGATTAATTAGCATCTATAGGCTGGTAGGGTGTGGCTGGAGGAAGTGGGTGACTGGGGGTGTGACTTTGGGGTATATATTTTGTATTTGGCATGGGGTTTTTTCTGCCACCCTTCCGCCATGTCTTCTACCATAATGTTCAGCCTTACCTCAAGCCCTAAGGGGTTGGCCTTCTATGGACTAAGACCTCTGAAACTGTGAGCCCTCAAATAAACATTTTCCTCTTAAAATTGTTCTTGTTGAGTCCTTTAGTCACAGCAACCAAAAAGCTGATGAAAACACCAAACTAAATCTCTTTTAATTCAGATAAAACCTTTTCAGATGATTGGGGTACTTAAGAGTTAAACGTGGCGTTTCTTAGTCATAGCGGTAAAAAAGGTGACTAAAACAGCTTCTAAGGCACATGTGGTTTTCTTCCATTTTCTGCTCTCTGAAATCAGGATGTTCTCATAATCAACAATATCTTTCAACAGCTGTTGCTCAGGTGACTGCTGGGCCACGGCTGTGACTGCCGCCCATGCCCCAACACCACGAGTTCCGGGGACAAACCTACAGGACAGGTGACAGAAGCTTGGGGAAATTTTCTGGGGACAATATTAGGGTACTCTTTTACTCTCAGGAATGGAAAGTTTGGGCAGAGAGGATTGGGGAGATGGCAAATGAACAGTGTCACAATGTTCCAGATGAATAAACGAACGCAGATTAGCTCTGGCTGACTGCAGAACTATCCTATGAGCCCAATGTCAGAGACTTTTCCTTCTTCTGTGGATTCTTGTCAGAAATATAATATCACCAATACTCTAGTTGGATGGGGGTTTCTTTTGTTGGAAAACACAGATATCAGAAAAGGACTGGGAGATCAGAATTTAGGTGTGAAAAAGTTTAGGGAATACCTAAACTGATTTCTTTCACTTATATTATGCTCTTTTGTGCATGCACAATATGCTTAAAAAAAAAACTCTGTCCAATCAAGTATAGAACATCAAATTACAAATGACAGGAAAGCATTTTGTCAGAATTTAAATCTAAAATGCAAATCAAAACTACACTAAGATTTCACCTCACTGCAGTCAGAATGGTAAAGATGAAGAATATGAACAGCAACAGATGCTGGAGAGTTGGTGGGGAGAAAGCAACATTTGTACACTGTTGGTGGGACTGTACACTACTACAGCTATTCTGGAACACAGTATGAGGAATACTCAAAAAATAAGGATGGAACCACCATATGACCCAGCTATTCCACTCCCGGATATTTTCCCAGAAAATATAAAATCAGCATATTACAGTAACACAGCTACATCAATGTTTACAGCAGCACAATTCATATTAGCTAAATTGTGGAATTAGTCCAGATGCCCTTCATTGGATGAATGGATCCAAAAACTGTGATATGTGTGTGTGTGTGTGTGTGTGTACACATACATGAAATGCTATTAAAAAGAATGAAATAATGACCTTTGTGGGTAAATGGATGGCAATGGAAAAAATTATGTTGAGTGAAATAAGCCAAGCTCAGAGACTAAAACGGCAAATATTTTCTCTCATATGTGGAAGCTAGAGTAAAACTAAGGATAGTGTGAAAGATAGCCAAGCTTATATAATAGACTCACCAAAGTCAGAATAATGTATGATCTAGGGGGAAACTAGACATAAAAGAGGAGAGGGAGTGGGTAAAGGAGAGGAGGGGGAAGGAGGAGGGAATGGGGGAGATATAAATACTATATAATATATTTTATTCCCCTGAGAAGCTAAATAATATACATATTAGAAAATTAAAAAGTAGAAAATTTAAAACTAGAAAATTAAAAAATTACTACATACATATATACACATTAATATTTGTATTAGGGGAAATTACAGAAGAAGTACAATAATGTGGAGAGGGTCAGGGGGAACCCTGGACATGTCATGGGTTCATGTTACATTATCATTAGAAGAGAATGTATGAATATGTAACAATGAATCCCCTCACCGTGTAAAACTATGTTGTACTAATACAAATAAAAAGAATTTAAATTACCATATTTCTCTGCCTTAAAATGCAATATATAAACATTGGGTAAAGGGTTCCAAACTGTACCTTGCATGCTTGTTTGCACAACATTGTGCTTCTGGGATTCTGAGACTTTTCAGTTTGATGAGTCTAGCCTTGGTTCATTCATCTTAATTATTGCCTGAAATTCTACTGTGTAAATATACCATGGTTTATATATCCATGTGGGTGTGCATCACCCAATCCACAGAGGGTCTGAATCGAACGAAATGACAGAGAAAGGGCAAATTTGTGCTCTGTATCAGCTATGACCCTCATCTTCTCCTGCCCTTGGACATCAGAGCTCCTGGTTGCTGGTTCTTGAGCCTTTGGACTTAAACTGGGGGCAACCCCGAACCCCTATTCTCAGGCCTTGGACTCAGACTGAATTTTCACTATTGTTTTCCCAGTTCTTTAGCTTGAAGATGATGGATGGTGGTACTGTTTGGCCTTGGTGACTATATGAACCGCTTTCCATCACATATATTGGTAGGAATTATGTAACTCCTTGCCCCCAACACACACCCTACTAGCTCTGCTTCTTTTTCTGGAAAATCCTGACAATATACCATTTGTATGAATGAATGGGGATATTGGTGCATAATGTGGATGTGTGACTGTTCCAGAGAGGTAGCTGTTAAAAGGAGAGTCTGAGTTCACAAGGGAACACTTTGGATCATGAGGTGTTTGTTAAGGCAAAGGAAGCTTCTGATAGAACTGAAATTGAAGGGAGAGACAGGCAACAATGGTTGCTAGAGGGAACCTAACAATGACTTTAATATGACTTAGCCCGGTGATTCTCAAGAACAAGTACTTGAGCATTATCTGGGAGCTTTTAACATATGTCCTTCAATTGGGGAATGGAAAAACTACAGCATATGCATACAGTAGAACTCTATTCAGCAATAACGACGATTGAATTACTGATAACACTGTATCAACCAAGTGGATTAACCTCAAATGCATTATTCTAAAATCCTGAATCACAATCTAGATACTAAATGATCGCATTTATATGACATTCTGGAAAAGGCAAAACTATAGGAAGAAGAAACAGATCAGTGATTACCAGGAGCCAGGGGTGTGGAAACAACTTGATTACAAAGGGGCTTAGGAGACTCAGATGAGGGCATAGAACTGTTCCATGAGAGTGGTGATAGTCTCATGACTACATGCATTTGACAAAACTCACAACACTGTACACTAGAAGGGTGAATTCAATTGGATAGAAATTAACTTTAATTAAAATATAAGTAAATATAATTCCTAAGCCCTTCCTCCAAATGTTACAATTCAGTTGGTCTGGGCTGGAGCCCAGAGATTGTTTTTACAAGAAAAGAAACTGTCCTAGATGTTCCTACTGATATCCCTCATATCTCTTTGGCCAAAATACTGTCACATGTTTATTCTGAAGCCCATCACCATCAAGGGGAGTGACATTTTTCAGAAAGGTCTAGATCAATTAAGTGTTATTCCCTCAGGGTGGAGAAGTCCCAACCTTCCCTCAGGCACATGGCTGTCCTACACCTGAACAAAGTCAGGGTTGGATGGAATAGCTACGGCTGTTAGGCTAGCCTCGGGCAAATACTGTGTAATTCCATTTTTACAAATCAAACTCAATTAGATCCAGAAAAAGATTTTTTTAAAAAAAGTTATCTCCAGTGGGTGGAATTATAGGAAATACTTTGTTTTTGCATTTGTTTCATCTTTTTCTACATTTTTTCTTCCATTAGTCCCACCTCTGAAATTTTCTCTAATGATTATGTAAAACATTTGAACCTCTCCCAAATATTCTCAAAAATGCTTTTAAAAATAAACGCTTACGGTCCTCACCAGGACTTTTATTTTAAAGTTAATAATAAAGGCAGTATATATGATCCAATCCAGGAAAACAGCTGAAGTCATACCCTTTCTAATGCAGCCTCCAAAGACATGGGATTTTCTTGCACCTGAAGAAATAACAGGACCCAGAAATTTCAACATGCTACTTGAGGGTCCCTGCCTGCAGCTTGGAAGACATGTGCAGCTGTGTCCAAACCAGAGGATTGGACAGCACAAACGAGATTCTGAGCCAGTCCTCACAGCCAAAACAATACCAAAGACCAGTCTAGGAAACAGGAGAACCGAGACATCTGGTCCCATCACAAGCAGGAAGATGCAGGAATGAAAACAGGAAGCAGGAAAAAATGCAGACAGTTGGAGAACAGTGAGGCCAGACTGTGTCCCTAGACCACATGTCCATTACCTTAGCACACACATGAGCATTTTGTGACCAAGTTGGACTAGAACTCTAACAAAGGTGTCACCTGAAGTCACTTCTCAACCTATTCCTGGTATTCAATGGAATGATGGAGACCAAGAATGAGATAAATATATCTACAGCAAAAGCAGCCACGTTCTGCATTCATGCTCCAAATCTCCAGGTTTCTTTCAAACCCAGCCATGCCTGGTCCTCTGCATTAAACCCTAATCTACCCTCTCATCCAGTATTGGCAGCAAGGAGCAAGCAGTGCCCCTGAGCAGAGGAGCAAAGGGGCCCATATACCAAAGACTCAAGCTTTAAAGCAACATAAACCTCATTACAACTCAAACTACTTTACCTCCCTGTGCCTCAGTATCTTTACCTGTAAAATGGGAATAAGGCTGTCAGGATGTTAAGTGATCCAGTTCATGCAGTACGCCACAAACATGAGCCAGAAAGCAGAAGGGGTAGTCACTGCCTGCAACAGCCAACCAGGAGAGCATTCCTTCTCCTCACCTTGAACTCTGAGCACAGAAATTAACCAAGAGCTCTGGAGTCATGAGTCTGGAGCTGTAAGATTCACTTTTCTGAACTGAAGTTTTAAGGGACTTATGTAGATCACTGGGGCTTGCTTTTGCCTGAAAAAGAAATGGTTCTTTGAAAATGAGACCCAGCTAGCTGCCCTTGCTCACAGCCAGACCACCTGGTGCTGGGGAAGTGTCCTCTGACTCTTGAGAAGAACAGACCGTGCCAGAAGGGCTGGAGGGAGAAAGTAAGGTTAAGTCACCAGAACTGCATGTCCATCTATAAGGGGCTGACTGTGTGGGAAGAGAACCAGGAAGGAAAGAAGAAAGCGCAGCACCGGGCGGAGCTAGAGTTTGTGCTATGCCTTGGAGTAGCTGCGACTTTCATTTCTTCTTGGTTGAAAAGACGCTTTGCTCCGTGTTGAGCAGAGAGCACAGTGGGGGATATGGCTCATGAAGCTGGAGGCGAGTGGAGAATGAATTCTCTCCAGTGAAAATTTCTGAACCATCGAAGTGCTTCATTAGTTCCACACAGACAGGGGACACACAGGGCCACTTCAGTAGGAAGATGGCTCCCGGGCTGCCCATCTGCATGTTGGGTTACTAAACTGTCCTGAGGGGGAAATGGTGCAGGTGAAAACAAGAATGCTCCAGGTCGTATCTATCTCTCCGTGTTGCCTAGAAGGGCAAGCGCATCTCCTACAAAGCTCGCCTGCTCCTGAAAATGCTGCTCCACAACCTGCGGCCTGTTCCTCCCAGTCTCTCTACTCCCTTCATTTGTATCTTAAAATGCTTTCGCTTGTTTTCTTATTTAGGGAAAAGTAACGTGTTCCTAAAACTGAAGAGTGGTGTGTTTGAAGCAATGTTACAGCTTTGCCTTTCGATAACTGCATTAATGCAATCAAGCACATAGAACAAACAGTACATCTGATAACAGTGCAATAAGCAGAGTCCAAACCTTCTCTCGCAGATGGAAAAGTAGAGAGGCAAAGGGGTAAAAGAACTCACCAAGGGTCACTAAACTTCCTGCTGGCTGGTGTGGACTGGAACCCATGACTGAATGTAAAGATGGATTTAAGTGTGTATTTATTAATTGCATTTATTTGGTACCAGGGATTGAATGCAAAGGCACTTAACCACCCAGCCACATCCTCAGAGCTTTTTTATTTTTTTAAATTTTGAGATAGGGTCTCACTAAGTTGCTTAGGACCTCGCTAAATCACTGAGGCTATCTTTGAACTTGATATCCTCCTGCCTCAGCCTCCCAAGCTACAGGATTATAGGAGTGTGCCACATGCCTGACTATATTTATTAATTTTAAATAGTACATAATTTTCCTCTCAGAGTAATACATGTCCATATTTTAAACTCAAATATTACTACGTGGTTTATAAATCCATGGTCTCAAGCCATGGATATAGCTCCTCAGGGGCACCCAACTTTTAAACCTGTCAAATGCTTCTTCTGATATGTGCCCCTACATTTTTAAATAACCTTGTTATTTTATCCATTTGAGGAATAATCTATTGATTTTCTAATTTGAAAACGAAGATTTAGCACTTCCCTGATTTTGCCTACCCATCCTACCTGTATTTGGGAGTTTAAAATTTCTGATTAAATTAATAATCTGCAAATAAATTATTGCAACATTACAAGTACACTTCTCTACTGAGTCAAATAATAGGTAGGATTGAATTTCCTTTCTTTTTCCATTTGTTCTTGTTCCTAGAGTTAATAGTTACCTTAGGTATTTTTCTTTTCGTTATTCATATGTTGTCATTAATTCTTCCTTCTCAAACTCTCTAGCAGAAGGTACTGCCCCTGTCAACACTGTTTCCCACATACATCAGCTTTCCTATCAGTATAATATTGTCCTTAGTTATGTCTCCCCTGGAACTCTATCGTCCTGCTCCAGACTGTCGCTCACGGGGCTATGTCCATCAAACTGGGATCCTTTTAGAGGCATCCTCTCTAACTTGAGTTGGATTCTCCTGTTTATTAGACCCTGTGTATTGTTCTTGAATGAATCATTCATTCATTTTGGTGGAATACTACCTGAGAAAAATTTTGTGAAAATGGCAGCATTCTACCCCCATACTTTTTTTTAAAAGAAGGACAGAGAATCAATTTTATTTATTTTTCATCTGGCCTTTGTTTCTTAAACACTTGGTTGGGTATATGGTGCTGGGGTTTGAACGTAGGTCCCTAGGTCCTTGGGCATGCCAGGCAAGTGCTTCAACTGCTGAGCCACCATTCCAGCTCCCTTTCCCCCATACTTAATTGATAGTTTGTCTGGGCATAGACTTTTTATTTAATTGATAGGTTAGTGGAGTATAGACCTTTCCTTCATTATTTTGAAGACATTGCTTCTTGGACATCTAACATTCAATGTTGCATTTGGAAAGTTTGATGCTACTTTGACTTGATTTTTTAAAATATATCTCTTCCTAGGATGCTCTCTTTATCCCTTTGGAGGGGAAAAACTTACTAAGCATCTACTATGTTAGACGTAATCAAAGCTTTACACAGGTTTATCTTGAGAGTCCTTAAAGAATTGAAGTAGAAATTACTTTTTCCCTTTTCAAATAAGGCAACTGAAACTCAGAGAGGTTAACTAATGTACCTGATACATGGGGCCTGTCACTGGAGACTACGCTGTAGTGACAACTCTAAAACCTCATAAAAATTGCTTGCACATCTTCTGTGTTCTAGATGACTTGTTGGTTCTGCTGATCACAGTCACTCAGGGGCTCTGGCTCTGGATTTTCTAGCTCAACTTGTGCATCAGGGGAAGAGAACACGATGAATAAGACACAGGATAGGTCTCTGTTGATTGGTAACAGAAAGCAGGGGGACAATTTGGATCTAGCGTATATAGACAGCTTCTGGAGTCACATGTAATAGCATGTGTACTCAGGGAAGGAAGGGAAAGAAAAGAGAAGACCCCCATATGGAGAAAGTAGACTTCAAAGGGAAAGGTGAGAGATTGCCTAGGGCAGGGCACACTGAGAAAGAGTGCAGGCTTTGACACCTGATATTCTGCTTTCAAATTCAAATTCTGTGATCCCAGTCAAGTTGCTGAAGTACTCTGCAAAACAGAAACAGTAAGATTATTATGTGAGTTAAATGTATTTCTATATATTTACAAGGCAAGTGAAAGTCTTAGTATAGTGTCTGGAACACAGCACAGGCTTGCTTGCTGGGTGGGAGGAGGTGGCTGGTGATCACACTTTATGTTTTGCCTAACCTTCCATATTCTAGAGAACTTTCTAGTACTTATAAGCAATGTATTATACAGAATTTTCAGTAAATCAGCAGTTCTGGCCTAAGGATAGACTATTTAAAATGCAATCTGTCTTTTTGGAGGAAAAAAATTAGCCAGACTTTCATATTTCTTCTTCATGGGAAAGTTTTTCTTAGCATGTTTGTCCTGAAACCATGGATACAGCATAAAAATAAAGGAATGTGACTGCCCAAAGATTGAGATGCACATGGTAGTTAGAAAGAGTACACAAATATATTCAATATGCTTCCAATACATAAATCCATATTTCCAGATATAACAAATGAGGAGACCAGGCCTCTTCAAGCCTGTTGTGGGGTCACGGTGCGCCCTCTGCTGGCTGATCTTTCTAAATGTGTTTGCTGGCCTGAAGCAGGACTACCTCCCGGCCTCTGTGCTTGCCTCAACTAAGAGAAGGATACACCCTTGAGGGCAGCTTTCTATGCACTCCTGGAAATGGCCAGCTCAAGGTTGCTTCATGATTTTTAAAGGATTATTGCTTTTCATGTGCACATAAGTGGTATGTGTGTTTTCAAGAACATATTCCTGACGTATGACTATCTTCATCTGTTTGGCTTGAAATGAGACCAGTGAGAGGATGCCCCATGATGAAAACTGTCTCTCCTGAAATGAGCCAACTCTAAGCCATGGGATCCTGGTTCACCATGCAAAGGGGTTTGTAATGATCACTTTAATCAGATGATCCTTAGCGCAATGGGGAGCTGCCAAGGGATTTAGTGGAGAAGGGATCTTGGGGAGGACATACTAAGGTTTATACTTCAGAAGTTCACTTTGGCATATATGAGAAAAATAGATTTCAGTTTCAAAAATCTAAGAAGTGGAGGCCGATGCAGAAGACCAGGTGAGAGGTGATGGTCGCCCAGAGTAGGTGATGCCAATAGATGAAAAGAAGTATTTGGAAGTTCTAGCCTCTCAGGACTTGGCTTTTGACTAGATGATGAGAGTCAGGAAGAAGAAGGAGCAAGACTGCTGCTCAGATTTTTGGTGCAAACAACGGAGTAGATGGTGGTAGCCTTTGCTGCAGTTGGAACCCTGCAGGAGGCAAAGGTTTAAGGGAGTCCGTAAGGGGGATGACAGGTTATCAGCTCTCTGAATCTCAATTCAGGGTTCTTTCTGCTACAACACAGCTTCCTTGTCTCCAGATGTTCCTCAAACTTTGGGATGGTGGGGGAAAGGAACTGCCAGAGTCATTTTGTTATAACCGCCATATATTGGACCAAATGGTTTGGCTGGTGTAGTCCTTTTGAGGTTAGGGGAGCAGGAAAGAGGAGAGATGCAGCATAATGGTATTCCCTTTTCCAAAACATCTATTCAGCATACTAATAGTATAATTGATTCAGGAAAGGGTAAGGAATGGATGCTAAACCAATTTGTAAACAAGCTTTTTACCCAGTTGAAAAGTGTCTTCCTGAAGATCATTTATTACAAACAAATGGGAAGAGTTCAGACTGAAGAAATCCAAATGACACCACTAATATCTCCCCACAGATTATTTATTAGACAGGGGAAACAGTCCCCTAAAGTGGAGCAATCACATGGATACCAGCTCAGCCACAAGGTCAGTTCATGTCCCCAATAATGGGCAACTGACAAGGAGGCTCCTCCAGTGCTGCACTGGGAACAGTGTTCTCATAATTGGAAGCACAGGCAAGACCCTCTGAGGGATATCCTGGAGCACGGCCACACCAGCGCTTGAGAAACACCAAGATCGTGAAAGACAGAGGTGGAGGAACCAGTCCCAAAGCAAAACGGCTAAAGAAGCCTGATGCCTGTGTGCAAATACACAGACCTGGGCTGGGAAAACATAAGGGACAGTATCAGAACGATGGGCCAAGTGCGGATACGCCTATGTTCAGTAATAGGTTCATATGGGTGTTGTCTCCTATATTTGATCATTGGACTGTGTTTTTGTTCTTCAGATACCTGCCAAAGTGTTTGGGTGGGAAGGATAATGATGTCTGCAACTTACCTCAAATAGTGCCTAGCAGTAATGGTAATATTAGCAATACGTATCTCGGTATATGTAGAGAGAAAGCAAACGGGGCAAAATGTTAATAACTGGTAACTATCAGTAAAAGGAAACAAGTGTTGGACATGCTTCTTTGCAACTTTCTGGGGGAGATTTCATATATATATTATATCTTTCATATGTGCTATATAATATATATGCATATATATTATATACGCATATGTGTATATATACATATATTATATATAATATATACATATAAAATATGTGTACATAATATATAATAATATATGTATATATACATATATATTACACATATATGTGCAACATATTTTCTGGGGGAAATTATATACATGTAATATATAATTATTATATATTATGTATGTATAATTTATATGTATACACAATATATAATAATTTGTATATATAAATTATACATACATATTATAATTATATGATATGTATTTTATATAAAATGTAATAATATATTATAAATATATACATGCATATATGTATATATAGATACATACACGTACGTACATATTTTCAAAATAAAAAAGAAAGAAACATCTACCCAACTCATACACAAGCAGAGCAGATTCTGAATATTGCAGACTTCATCCAGGGTTTCTTTTTTAAGGTAAAATATCTTAACATTACATTTCCTAGTCACTAAATTCCATCTTAATGACATATCAAAACAGGAAACTGGTAAAGGTGTAATTTCCTGCCCTACCAGGCTCTTAAGAATGTACTGTACTTGCAGCATAAAGATAGAATTTTCTTAAATCCAGGTACCAAAGTGGAAAGCTCTCAATGCCCAAAGAACAGTTGGAACAAGAATTGCTGCCTGCAGGCACTCCTGTCCCCTAGCCGCATGGCAGTGGGTGGCCTCCAGAACCAGCCAGGCCGAGTGTGCACCAGCTGTTCCTGCAATGGGAGTGGGAACCAGTGGATGCCCCTGTTTGCGGCCCCACCTATGAGCTTCTCATTGCCCAGGTGAGCAAGCACAGCAAGTCAGGCAATCAGAGCACAGAAGTGGACCTTGGGAGGCACCTGTTCTCTCTTTCCCCACTTTCCCCGCTTCCTAGCCAACTAGTCAACCAGCTTCTGCCTGAGGCACAGCCATGCTAAAAATTCTATTTAGCCATACAATCCATTTATTAAATCATTTGATCTTCTTTTCTCCAGAGAACAAGTATTAGAACAAGATGTGTATTTCCATTTCTTGTGGCACTTAATAAATATTTCCTTAGTGAAATATGTCAAATCAAACTGGGCATTGTGGCATGTGTCTGTAGTCCCAGCTACTTTGGAGGCTGAGGAACCCAGGACTTTGAGGTCAGCCTGAGCAATATAGCAAGATCCTTTTCAAAGAAAAAAAATCAGATCAAATTAAGATTGTAGGCATATGTCTGTGTACAGAAAGTACATTTGTCTGTTCACAGATAAGGTCATGGGAAGATAAACACCAACGGTATTTCTAGGGAATGAGACTAGATAAGGGGGAGAAAGGAGGCTTCCACTTTCCACCTTAAACATTTAGTTAATGCTTTTTCTTTAAAGAAGCAGAATCATTTTTCATTAAAAAAATTTCTCAGAAATGTTGAAAACACAAAAAGAAATCATATACATGAACTGAAACCTGATTGCTTGGGGTTTCCTTTTGCACTGCACTTGGGGTGGCCCAGGAGAAGCCTGCTCGTTTTTACCTATGGCAGCAAGTCAGTCGGTTGATGCCAGCCCTTCAGTTCCCCGTGATTCCCCGTGTTTCTCTTCTCCAAGCTTAAATGTTCCCATTTCCTTCAGCTGCCTCTTACCTAGAAGGTTTTCAGGTCTCCTTGATGTCCTGCCACCTTTTGCTGAACTTGAGCATTTCAAGCAAATTCAGAAAAATACTTCATCAGGAAGTGCAGATGGTAGATGATGATCTGTTAAACATTAGCAAGTGCAAGTTCATGGTATTTGTGCACTGTCTTAGCCTAACTTTTCAAGTTCTCAGGTGCTCTACTAAAGGACTGCCTCAGTGATAAACACTAGTAGGTACAGGATTCCTATCCAGTTCTTAGCAGAATACCATGGTGAGCTCTCACAACCTTGATGGTTTATCAATGCCAACCCAGGAAAGACCAGCAAGAGTGTTGCATGATAGCTTAGTTAGGCTTACTCAAAATAAAAACCTATGTCATAGTTTGAAGATTCTATTCTTTGTTAATCAAAGGGTGACTATACCTCCTGACTTACCCAGATAAGCCTTGGTTTAATGCCAGCTGTACTTGCATAGTTATTAATAATGTCTCCTTTTACTCTCAAATGTGTCTCAGTTTGGATGATAAGATATATACATATATATATGTATATATATATGTCTTCCATATTTTATCATGCATCCAATAATAAAATCTCACATGGGGAAGTTTTCTTAACATTAAAAAGGAATTTATGCATAGCTTTGGCAGAATCCAAAGCATTTTTTAACATCATATCCATAGACACCAAATTTCCAGAGACAAGAAAGGCACTAACAAGGTTTTTCCTCTCTAAAGTTGCCTGACCTTCTTTGAAATGACCCCACACCTCAACTGGGAAGCCAAGTATTTGATTCCTGAAGACAATAACTGATTCCAACTGTATTCTAAGGTGAACAGAGCAGTTATGCTATTTTCTCTTTCCCACTCATCCGTATATATTCCCCTAAACCCTCATCTCTACCTCTCCCACTCAAGAAAATGTATTCCCCATGATAATCAGGAGAATTAGCAATGACATAGACAAAAGCTATATGCTACATCCACAATAACCAATGTTGAGAGCAGGTAGGGAGTTGGATATCATATCTGCCACTTGCCAGCTCTGATTTGGGAAAATACCCTAGCCACTCGGTGCCTCAGATTCCCCAACTGTGACATGGGAATGATAATGGTCCCTATTTCACACAACTAATAGGAGGCTTACATGAATTATCATTTTTAAAACAGCACTGTTTGATAAACAAAAAAAAATAAGTGGAGTAACTTAATCTTGATTCCATGTTTTCTGGCTGGAGTGAACATGGGAAAGAATATAAACAAGAGGTGTATGAGTGGATCTGCTTGGCACCTTTGAGGATTAAGTTGAGCCCTGTTTAGGGGAAGTAAAGAATAGAGTTCAATCAGCTGAGGAATGTCACCCACCACAAACACAGAAGGAGTTGTCCTTTCATAGATGAGTGCTGTGAACACCTGTCTGCCTCTCATTTCTGCCTATCAATAAAGGCTAAAATAGACCACCTTCATTAGCACCAGGAGCACGTGAGCAAATCCTGTCCAAAAGTACAGTGACTAAGGGGAAACAAGCACCATTCATTTACATGAGGTGCCAAGGAGTTTATGTGGCGCACACAATTGGAGTGTATTTTCCTATAAGTTCCTCTTGCAGTGTATCACCAACTTTTCTGCATGAGGCGGATTGGAGGTCCGGAGGAAACAGTTCTTACTATGCTGGTCATATTAACCAAAATATAAATTATCCTCGAATTAAGTCTTTTTAAATTTCAAGTTCTTCATTTTCTCTAGCTTTCTCTGCTGTTTCAAACCCCTGAGAGTGTAATGACATTCCCCTAGCCAGGCAGGCAGCATCAACATGTGATTAGAGGCAGGTGTAAAACAAGAGAGAGCAGTGGTGACTACAACAAAGTGGGATGTGGATGCCCAGCGTCAAGACACATTTCAAGCAAAGCAGAGCTGGGGTGGAGAGGTCAAGTGCTTGCCTGGCATCCGCAAGGACCCGGGTTTCATCCCCAGCACCACGTACACAACCAAGTGAGGAAAACAAAGAACAGATGAAAAATTTTAAAACTGGTCCTCTTTCTCTGTCTCTTTCTCTTAAAATAAACAACAATAATAAAAGAAATAAAAGAAAAGCAGGGCTGGGGAAACAATTTGCCTACTGTCAGATTAGTCCATGGGCTAGAACTGACCCACAATGTATATTCTTGAAATTCATAGAAATAAAAAGCAATATGGCATAGCAGAGTGGGGGAAAAGAGGTTTTTGGAGTCAAAATGGTCTGTGTTTAAACTAGCTATGTGACCTCATGTAAGTTACTGAATCTTGTAGGGCTTAATTCTATTCAATTGTGAAATAAAGATCATAATACCTATTGTACCTACCGCTGGGATTGCTATAAAGATTTTAGTACAATGAAAACCTATTACCAATCATTATTAATTCAGCAAGACTAGACCTCTCCCTATAAATAACTTGCTTACTTTATCCTACAAAACCCACAGCAGCAATTTTTTTTCTGATTTGTTTTTCTCCAATGTGTTAAGATGTCCAAGTGTGTGCTAAAGCTAGAAAGGTATGTTAGAAAAGAATAAGATATGCTGGGAGGGGAAGTGTGCTAAGACTGCACTGGCTTTGTCTCCATGTTTTTCTACCCTTTGAGATCTGGCCCCCAGCCCTCCAGCCCAGTGACAGAATATATTAAATTATTCAGACATGATGAGACCCATAGTAATGATCTTGCATGAGGTTGACACACAACTATCTGATGCATAAAGCAGAACATCTGTGTAGTTTTTCTTAAAGATGGCTACCAATTTTCAGATGGAACCATTTACAACCTAGACCAAGGCTACCCACTCCCAATATTAAGAGTATCCAAGGAACTGTAGATACCTCTCTTAACTTCCTTTATACTGCCAAGGACTGGTTATGGTTTTCACTTGCTTAAAAATAATGGGGCTGGGGGCTGGAGCAGTGGCTCAGCAGTCAAGGCACTTGCCTGGCAAGTGCGAGGACACGAGTTCAAACCCCAGCACCACATACACAACTGAGTGTCTGAGGAATGAAAGTCACATTAAAAACTAAATAAAGATTGCTTCTCTCTTTCTCTCTCTCTCTCTGTCCCCTCTTTCTTTAAAATAATAATAATAATAATGGGGCTGGAGCTGTGGCTCGGCAGTTAGAGTGCTTGCCTTGCATCCACAAGTACACAGGTTCAAACCCCATGTACACAACTGTCAGAGCAATGAAAGCCATGTGAAAAACTAAATAAAAATTGATTCTGTCTGCCTGTCTGTCTCTCTCTGTCTCTCTCTCTCTCTCTCTCTCTATATATATATATATATAAAACGGTCCTCTCTTTTAAAACATGTTACTTTATCTAGGGCAACTATAGATATGAGGGAGGAGGAGACAGGCAAGAGGGGAGAGGGAGGGAGAATAGGGAGGGATCTAGGGAGACAATCAATATAACATACTCTTTAACCCTCCCCAGAAGCCAAATAATACTTATGCAATCACAATATAAGAATTTATATTGCTTATAGGGGCTAAATATAGAAGAATTAAGAGACTAGGGTGTGGGTGATGTGGGAGTAATTTTGGTTTAAGAAAAAAATCACATCATATTGTTATTTTATATGCATTTATGATTATACAATAACTCAACTCCTTAATAAAAAAATAAAGATTCTGTAAATATTAAAGTAAAACGTTGCTTGCTTTAAAAAAAAAGCACTGTACTTTTGTGGATAGAAAAATAAAAACAAGAAAAAAGAATTGCTTTATCTCTGAATTTAGAACCACACTGCAATTCCTGTTTCAGACTGTCATGACTACAAAGAAATAAAGAATATCCTCCTGCAACATATTCCCCTTCCTGATTTCTTTCAGATGCTTTAAAATGTTCAGAAGTTTCATGTCTTTCTTTGTCCAAGAGTGGTTTAGGTGAGCTGGGTGACTTAGAGGAAACGAATAACAGTAGAAATCTATACTAAAATGGGTTGCCAGACTTAGCAGATAATGTCTGAATTTCAGAAAAAAAATATTTTCAGATAACGTATGTTGGGAACATGAGGTTCAGCTGGCTTGTAGAAGAATTGGTGGTAAACAACTCTAAGGGGTTCAGCTGGCTTGTAATTAGCAGCTTAGAAGATTCCGAGGCCGTTCCCACCGCTCCCCGCTCCAGAACCCAGGGCGGGGAGCTACATAGTGGTGGCCGTGTGAGGAATTCTTTCACCCCCCCACCAGCAGGACATTACCCACTGGGAAGATATTGGAAGAAATTCTGGCTCGGGTGAGTTGCCCCCCAATGCTCTAGCCTTAGGGCTCAGAGCTCCCTCCTTCTTAGTTCAAGTAATTGGATCCAACGCCCTGACCTTAGGGCCTTATTTTTGTTTATCCCAATGTTTGAATATCTCTTTTATCTCTTCCCCCTGTTCTCCGTGCCAGTGAATGAGGAGTCCTCTAGTTTATTTGAACTCCTCTTCGCTTTCCTCCCTCTGTCCTCTGTACCTGCTAAGGAGGAACCCTCTAGCTTACTTCAACACTTTTGGAGCTGTCTCTTTACTATGGGATGCCTTATTTCTTTAGCCTTTTTATGGCACTCTTTATATTCTCTTTTAAAACTTCTCTATCGTATTGCTTTCGCTTTGGGCCAATTAACTAGCAAGAAAGATCCCGCCTTAGATTCCCTACAAGTCCTCCTTAAGAGTAAAGGATTAGAATTGTCTGATAGACAAATTGAAGTCACTTGGGCCACGTTCATTAAGGTGGCTCCCTGGCTACCTAAAAGTGATCTATTTAATTGGAAAACTTGGGACCAAATTGAACAACTTCTTAAAGCTCAAATCCAATCCGGGGATCCCCCTCCCTTTGGAGCGTTTTTGACAATTTCTGCTCTTAAAAGCTGCTTTTCCCTGCAACCTGGCTACATACACCTTCAACAATCCATTAGTCCCTGGAACTCACATATGTCCATAGTTAAATTTGAGGCTAGTTAACTAAAGAATGGTCCCCTTTGAGACCCCTCAAGGAGGCCTCCCATGGATTCCAGCTATTCTTAATGATTATCACCTGGTTATTGATATTAAGGACTGTAAGAACAAATGGACATTTTGGCGGACATTGGGTCTATGTGTATTCATAACCTGCCTGGACTGAGTTTTAGCTACGTGAGTAATCTGGCTAAGTCCTAGGGAATAGTGGCCAGTGTCATTGTTATGTGTTTTGTGATTGGTCTTGTGGTGAAAAGGCATGGAAGGGATCAAGCAAGCTTGTGCTGCTCTCAGAGTTGATGACCGT
>PVKS010015698.1:0-45476 GCA_004027875.1 Aplodontia rufa
ATATATATATGTTTGAATTTACTAAAAAATTACATCATAGTCCATCTATTGCTAAGTTATTACACAGGTTTTTTTCCTGTAGTTCACATAAAGTTAAAATCAGTTGGTCGAATTTTGATACTTAGAACTAGAATTTTGCATAAGAAGAAATTTATGATTAGATAAGTGAATTTAACTTAAGTTAAACAACCATATTTTATCAAATGAGGAAAAGACCAGATCAACAGGGGTATTTCAACTGAACATGTACACTTTGGACTGAATAATAATTTTTTAAGTTAGAATTTTTTAAAATAAAAAAATCACTTAAACAATATTGTAAAAATATATTTAAATGCTCTTATTACTTACAATTATTTTCAACTTTGGTGACTGTCATTTGGGCTTGTAGGTAATACTAATGTTGCTTATATAAAATTTTTTTTCACTTCTTTGAAAATTGTCAAATTATAGCCCTTTAAGATATAAAACAATCAGTATTCATAGGAAAATAATAAATTATCAGGAAGAAACATGAAGTCTCTGAATTGGATGATAGGTATACATTTGATAGTTTCTGCCTTGTATCAAATCATGCTAATTTAATTATTCTAAAACCAAAAACATTTGCTCTTTTTCATATTTCTATAAATTGAATGAAATTATTCTGGTCTGTAGGCTCATTCATGGCTCTCTGGTGTGTGGGTGCTTGATAAAGTGGTTAACCCTGGAGACCTCATTCACATTTCAGCAATTTGACCAATATCAAGGTGATAGTCTTGTGCCTTTATTAAATAAGTAGTTCAGTTTGTGCTATTGTTTTTAAAGTGAGAAAGAAAGAATCAATTTTATTTAGTTTTCAATGTGTCTTTTGTTGCTCACACACCTCATTGTGTATGTGGTGCTGGGGTTTGAACCCACATATTTGTGCATGCAAGGCAAAAGCCATAACCGCTGAGCCACTGCTCCAGTGCCCGGTTTTAATTTTTCAAAAAATAGTAAGGTGAGGCAAACTCTCACGTAAATGTACTTCCTGAGCATCTGGCTGGTCACATTGGCAAGCAAGTATCATGTCCGAATCTACATTCAAGGAGTAGGTAAATTAATAATGCATTCATTCATTTTGCCACCCAGAGAGAAGTGAAAACATTTCAGCAAATCAGATGATCATACATCTTAGGGATTCAGGTATAAAAGATGCAGAATACATGGATCAAAGAATAGACAACAATGGGTATCCAGACATCTCAGCAGGTGCAGCCTGCAAGCATTTCTATCTTTGGCAGAACAATGCACAGATAAGTCAATATCAACATATCTTACTGACAGTAACAGAATGTAGCCATAGATGTTTCTCTGCAATTTGATGTGTCTCTAGGAAGACAGCTTTTTAGTTTGATAAAAAATTATGATTAAATTCATGCAAATTATTACAGTTAATTCTTAGCAGTTATGAGTATTCACACACATATGGAAATACAAGATGCAGCTAGTGTTAACTGTAGATATTAAATAAAAATTAATTCCTGAATATGGGATTCACTTTCATCATAAAATGCTATTTTGTGTCTTTTTAGATCTCCTTCAAAGCAAAAGTGAATGTAACCAGTGTTGCTTATACATGATGCAGGAGTTTGTTTAAGTCTCCAGGTTTTTAAGATACGACTTCAGGTGCTTGCTTCAAATAAGTTATGATGCCACATTAAAAAAGGGTATACAACTCACTGCACATTTGTTTATTTGAGAGAAAATCATCACTAAATATTCAATTTTTTTTAAAGAAAGAGGGGACAGTGAGAGAGCGAGAGAGAGAAAGAGAGAAACAATTTTTATGTAGTTTTTCAAGTAACCTTCGTTGTGTACGTGGGTGCTGGGGTTTGAACTCGTATATTCACACATGCCAGGCAAGCACCTTAACTGCCATGCCACCACTCCAGCCCCTAAATATTCAATTTTAAATCAGGCATTTAAGCAATAGCCAGAACAAACACTATAATTTATCCCCTGTCTCTAAAAAATAATCGTTATAATCAGGCAGTCTCTAAAATTAATCATCAAATGTTTCATTCTCTGTGCATCAACAAACTATGTCTTTTAACAGGGCTTCAAAAACTGGCTCAGAAACTATCACTTTAATTTCAACTTCTATGGGAGCACCTTTTTTAGATTTTGCATGTATGACTCCAGGTGGTTCTTGCCTTTCTATGCCTGGCTATTTCCAAATAACATTATTTTAAAAATTGGTCTACTACTTTGTTATTCTTATTTCAAATAAAATATAAATGAAGGTCTGTAATTTTTGCCAATATGTAAATAAATAAAAGAGGGCAACCCACTGTTCTCAAAGACTGGCAAGATTTTGATATAAAAAATTCAAGATCATTTATCAATTCAATAGTTTTTCAAGTGCATTTACATAGATAAAAATATACACAATCCCAAAAATGTGATCTGGTATTTATTTATCACTATGATTTTTTGGTAAATGCAATAATATTATTCATATTGCCCTAACTTTGCTCATTCTATTTTTATCAACACAGATAACACTTTTGCATGTATTTGTATGTTCTCAAAATAATATTTTATATATTTCTATATATTTTATATTTATAAAATAATTTATAATTTTCCCTTACTATCAATCTATTTTAGTCAGCATTTTTGTCACTGTGACTAAAAACACCTGACAATAACAATTATGGGAGAAAAAGTTTATTTGGGGGCTCATAGTTTCAGAGGTCTCAGTCCAGACGGCTGACTCCATTCTTTGTGTCCTGAGGTGAGGCAGAATGTCATGGCAGGAAAATGTGAGCACAGTGGTAAGGTTAAGGCTTTCATAACCCAATCAGGTCACCTCTAAGCTTTCCTGCATTGTTTCACACATGAGCTATTGGGGGACACCTCATATCTAAACATAACATAAGCTTTTCTTAATTAATATTTCATGCATTTTTCTGTTTAACTTAGTTTTTGTCAAAGTAGTGTCTTCAACCCCAGTTGTTTTTTTTTCCTGTTCTGAGGAATGATTCCAAGGTTGCTATTACTGAGCTACATGAGTCCTTTAATTTTTTAGTTTGAGACAGAATCTCATGTTATTTCCCATGCTGGCCATGAACTTGTGATCTTCTGGCCTCATATTTCTGGGGCACTGGAATTACAGGTTAGCATCACTATGCCACCTCCCCCACTTTTTTTTTTTTACTATACATTATAGCAAAATATTCATCATCTAGGAAAAGATTCCATGTCACAAATATCTCGAGTTTATCATATTTGGGAAAGTTTTTCACTTGCTTGAAAAGACCACTCTCTTTATTATCGATGACATTCATTAATATGACATTTGTATCCAAGCAGATATTGTTTTAGACCCAAACTTGTATTTCATATATTCTGAAATATATGGTTATCCTGTTCATGGATAAATTTAACACTTTATTTCAGTTATTTCAAAATGTTTGTTATACTATAAATTTTCTTAGGAATATCAACATATTTTTCCAAAACAAACTGGATTCACTGATGAAGCTTAAAGTCACATATTCCTAATTTGACAGGAAAAAAGACACATCTAAGTATACTGTGAGTTCACTTTCTTCATGTACAATTATGTGGAAAGCTCTATTTGGAAGCTTAATGTTGTAATGCAGTGCCTTAAATTCAAGCTTTTCTGAAATGAAGAGCAATGGAGACTGTTTGCCAGTATTTCGGAGAGTTTTCTTTGTGATTCTGAGACTCAAAGAGAAGACACTGTGTTTTGTATAAATGTCTACGCTGTATCTTTATTTTTGAAATGCAAGTTACTAAAAATTTAGCAGCGAAAAAAACCCCATCCACTTATTAGCTTACAGTTTTGAAGGTGAGATGTCTGAGTGCATCATAGCTGGATATCTGCTTAGGATCTTGCAAGGCTAAATGGTGCTAGCTGCGTTGTACTCATTTCTAAAGGCCCTGGGGTGTATTCTCTTCCAAGTTCATTCAGATCATCAACAAATTAATTTATCTGCCATTGTGAAATTGAAGTTACCCTTTTCCTTCTAGCTGGGGGCTGAGGATCATACTCTCCCCATCAGAAGTTCACAGCATGGGAGTTTGCTCTCTTCCAGACAGCTGGAATTTTTCTATGATTTACATTTTCTTTTGGCAGAAGAAGCATCCTACTTTAGAAGAGCCCATGTGATTTAGTGAGACTCTTGCAATAATCTTCTATCCTAAGACCGGCTATAGGTTATGATGATAATCTAATCGTTAGGTAAAATCCACCATCTCTTCTGATCTCCAAGTTAGTCAGGGCATACACAGCAGGAGAAGGGAATTTTTGAGGGATATCTTAGTATCCTGACAAATACTAATCACAGAATGTTAATATGAGTATAAGAAATATCCTCATAAACACTATATCTAAAAATGGCAAGATCCTGAAGAAATTTGAAGGTTATGATTGACTACACAATTGCAAATTGAGAATGTATGTAGTGCTGAGAATATAAAATGTAAGGTTCTTACCTCCTGCTGTCCATTTCCCATTGGATTTTACAGGGCCTTTGTTATAATCTAGTCTATGTCAGATAGCTTATCAAAGTACTTAGGAAGCTCCTTTCAATAATGGGTACTCATTTATACCATAATGAAATACTGTACTGCATGGGACTTTCATATTGGCAGTCTTTGTCACTTGAATAATTTATTGATTCTATCTTTTACTAAAAGCAGTCTGTTTACACCCGTGCAAAGCACACATGTTTTGGAAGCTCTGTTATATTTCATTTCTACTTACACACTAGCAAGTTCTTTCATGAGTTCATTATTGTCTTAAAATATAATTGCAATATCCAGAATATATACACAATTTATACACATTTTATAGTATTTTGTTAAAATCTTGTAAGGTTGTTCAAAAATAAAAAATAAAAAAAAATATCTTGTCAAAAACATTCAATAACAATTGGTGTACACTATGGACTTATTTTGCCCAAAATCTCCCACAGTTAAAAGTCACTTGAATTTTGATTAGCATGTCTATCTTGTTAGACAATGAATAATTTACCCACAAATTATATGTAAACATATATTTTTGCTTTCCATATCAGTTTCTTGCTACCTGAAAATGGATTTGGAAGACAGTATAGCCAGTATAGCAGTCTCCCCCCTGCATTAAAAATGGATAGTACTAAACCCTTACGCAAACCTAGTGGCCTGTAACAGAGAAGATTTCAAAGGACACTCAGAATGCATAGAGTAGACAAAGCATAATTTTGGACTTTGGTGTTACAGAGCACAACAGCATGATTTTCACACCACTCAGGAAGCTGTGAAAATCAAAACTTGTAAATGATTTATTCTAAAATTTTCCATGTAATATTTTCAGACTATAGTTGAATGTTGGTAACTGAAACGGAAAAAAAAACAACAGTGCATGTAAGGTGAACTCCTTTAACTCATATATCAGACTTTTGCTTTTGGTCACAACCAATACATAAAAAGGATCCTACACTCATTTTGCATGCACCATGTCTGCAGGATTCTCTTCTGAACACTGGGCTCTAGATTTCTACAGGTTTTACTCTATCAATATATAACTTCTGGAACAAGTGGCCTTCAAGATTATTGTAGAAGAGGGAGAATCAACAATATCATCACTCTTCACTACCCCTAGAAGCCAAATAATACTATGCAATCATTTAAATCTGGAAATAAATCTTATGGGGGAAGTATAGAAGAATCAAGAGATTAAAAGACTAACGTGTGGGACATGTGGGTGTGATTCTGGATTAGGATCAAGGGCTTATCAAATTACTACATATGCATTTATAATTGTACAACGACACAGCTGTTCAATAAAGTTAGGAAAAAAAGAATGCTATAGAGGGGAAGGAGAGGGATGGAAGAGACACATTGTTACCTTAATGCCTTGACCTAATTAAGACAAAATGTATATATGGAATAGAATACATAGCTATTAAATATCTATATCAAGGGTCTCAAATCAATGGATCCAAAAAGAACAAAAAATTAAAACTAATAAAAGAAGATGAAAGTGAAGACTTCAGGCACAATCATAATTAGAGATGAGTCTTTGAGCTAATTGTTCTTTGGTTTAACCAAAAACATACACCATATTTCACAGTCAGTTATGAAAGAATGACTGTGAGTTTCTATACTTACTCTTATATTTATAGGTGAATTCACAAAGTTGTTATTTTTGCTACATTCACTATTCTGTTGCATAATAAGACCCACTATGGATATTTCTCCATGATAATATCATATAGGTATTAGTGGTCGGAAAAATTCTTTGTTTTCACATATGTTCCTCAATTCCTGTTCATCACAATCTTATGAAATTTTGTATCATAAGTGGAAACTATTTGGCACTTATGATATAGTTGTTCCACTTCTAGGTATGTTTGCAAAGGAAATGTGTGTGTATATATACATTATACAATGTGTGTTTCTATATATTTAACAAAAGACAGATAAAATTGTTATTCATTATGCAAGGTAATGTAGACTGAAAATAACATACTATCCACAGATAATGTTATAGTCTGAATGTGAGGTGTCCCCCAAAAGCTCATGTATGACATTTTGGGAAGGCTGAGATGAAATGATTGGGTTATAAAAGCTTCAACCCAATCAGTGATTTACTGTAGTCTCTAGGTTGTGACTAGAGAAGGTAGGTCATTGGGGGCGTGCCTTTGGGGTATATAATCTGTATCTGGCACTGGAGTTTGGCTCTCTGCTCTGGTTCCTTATGTGATGCCCTGAGCTCTCTGTTCCTGGAGCCACACATGCCACCGTGGAGCCATGCATGCCATTATGATGTGTATTTTCACCTCATGTGCCAAAGAATAGAAGTGTCCTTCTATGGACTGGGAACTCTGAAACCATGAGTACCTGAATAAACTTTTTCTTCCTGAAATTGTTGTTGTCAGGTCATATAATTGTAGCAGCAAACATCTGACTAAAACAGTGAGTGAAAAATGAATGAATTGTTGTGTATTCTGTAATAGAATTCTCCATGGGAATGAAAATGGTTCTGCTACAAAGCAACATAGTGGTTATGTTTTAAAATTATTTTGATATAAAGTAGAGAAATATGAAAGTGGAAGACCCTTTATATAGTATCTAAGAACATGCAAAACTAATCTGCAGAGCTACAATAAATATAAGATAGCATTTAGCATTGAGGAGAAGGGTTGGATGAGATGGAGGTTGCTATAATTTGGACATGATTTGAGCATCCACCATGGTTCCATTTGTAGTGGTTTTATCTCCATTGAGAGATACTAATATGTTGGAACTTAGCCATTGACTAGTGTGCTTTGAGGTGGGTCCTTTGGAAAGTGTTTAGGATTAGATAACGGTGGAACTACCATGATTGAACCCTGGTGTCCTCATAGGAAGAAGAGACGAGGCACATACACGTGTAGACCCTGTCTCTTGTCATGTGGTGTTCTGCACCACCTCAGGACTCTGTGAGCAAAAGCACCTTCACCAGAGGTAGCCCTTCAACCTTGCATCAGGAACTGTGAGTAAAAATTAACTTCCTTTTTTTTAAAGTAGACTGCCCATTACTATGGCAATGGGGAAAGAAGACTAATAGAGAAGACTTAGTTTGATTATTCCTAAATGTCTCTATTTCTTGACATTGATAGTTATTCATGTCCTAAAATTTCATTGAGTCACATGGTTTTACTTTTGCAATCTTTTTAGTGTATATTTTGTATTTAAATATAATTCATTTTGATTAAAGTATACAAAGTGGAGACTCTAAACTCAAGTATCTGCTTTAAACTGTCAAATTTCCTGTCTAAAATTAAAATGTATACTAAGACCATAATTATGAAATTTAAGCAAGTAACTTCTCAGTTTCTGTAAAATGAGATTTTTAGTCCCTAACTTGATGGTGTAGTAAGACATAAAAATGAAATGATATAAGCTATGAGGCACTGCTTTATGAAATTATTACATATTTTTAGTACATAACACCTCATTGTCATATTCCCACACTGACATTACTCTCAAAACAAAGAAGTACCCCTTAGAAGAGATGAAAGTCAAGGATACTAATTGGGTCTATACACTATGGGGCTTCAAATTTGGGTAAAATATTTGTGATTTCTTCTGGAAGCATGTTCTCTTCTGCTCTCCTGTTCTACATGGATATGTTGTTTAGAAAGATCATGGCTGCTATTTTGCTACAATAAGAAATGTAGCAAGCTTTGGAACAGTCTCTCTGGATTGAAAGCAAATCACCAATTCATCTTCTGATTCCCTTTAAAGCTGTCCTTGGGCACATGTCCCTTTGCAACTAATGTTGCAGTTACTGTCAAATCGATGTGGTGTTACAGAAAATGGGTTAAGAAACCACTAAGTTTGGCCTCTAGCGTTATCAAAAGGAACCATCATCTCAGCCCGATCTACTAGCACACCAGGGATTCAGGGATTCAGGGATTCAGGGTGTATTTTTGTAAAAAGAATGTTGCTTTAATGTTCTCTCTCTTTTTAAAAAAATTGGTTCTGTTTTCTTTCTTTCTTTTGATAGTCATTTTTTATTTATTTTTCCCTCTGCCCTTTGCTTCCCGGACACTTAGTTGTGTAGGTGGTGCTGGGGTTTGAACCCATGTCCCTGCGCATGCAGGGCAAGCACCAGGACCTCTGGGCCACAGCTCCAGCCTCAGTTTTCGTGTTCTTAATATGTCGGAATTCACAGATGTGCGAGTGTGTGTGTATTAGAAAGTGAACTCAAGAGTAGGCTTTGCTAGGACAAGGGTTTCAATTTTATGATCATGAATCCACTTATCCTATAAGTACATAGCCTGTAAGCATTGAACAGATATCTGTTCTTGATAAGCAGACACACATTTTCATCCATTTTTTAAGAGATGGTAAACCAGAAATCCATGACATATACTTATAAATTGTTTAATTACATTTTGGAGTATTCATTTTCAAATTGTTCTCCTAATCTAAACTTCCAAAGAATATTTCAAAATGAGCTAGGAATTAGTTAGGCTGCTAATAAAATAGCCTTTCTTCTAATCCATTCTATGGTATACTACCACATTTTTAAGTTTTATACTCTCATTTTCTGTAGACACTTTCTTTATCTGAAGTAAATATGTTAATAATATAAAAACAATGTTAAACTCCTACTGTGAGTTCTACTTTTCTAAGTAGAACTTTGACATTATTTACTATATATGCAATGTTTTACACCACAGGAAAACTCCACATATAAATCTGTGAATAATTGTAGTACATTTAATTCCAAGTACATTTTTCTTGAATAATATTTTCTGTACTGATTTATCAGATTTCTGATCTTAATACCCAATATAATTATTCATTAGAATGTCTTTATAATCCATCAAAAGGGGGAAAACACAGGATAAAGGTATGTACAGAGCTTGATGGCTCATAAATTTGAAATAGAAAGCTAGAGGCTTGTTTATCTCAAAATAGCTTTTATTTATTCATTCAAAATTTTCTGACTATATTCAACTCAAAGACCATCTGATTTAGTAGATTACTATGTCCCTATTATTTTTTAAATTGTTCATTACTCATTTGTACCTATGAACTCATTCTATCTAAATATTTCTTCCTTAATGAGATCTTATCCTGAAAGTATTAATACCACAAAAAGTCACTGATTCAGATAAATTTCAAACTCTTATTTTGTTACAACTTATTTATAGGGAAAAAGCCATTGAAGATATTGAGCAGTGTTATGGCATGGATCAGTAATATCCTCCATAGGCACATGTGTTGACAACTCTGTCACCAGAGCAGTAGTATTCAGATGTGGGCTTTGGGGAAGGGATCTTTGGGATCCAGATCTAATAAATGGATTTTTATCCATTGAGGGATTCAAACTCAAATGGACTGTTAGTAGGTAATGGTAACTTTAGGAAGTGGGACATGGTTGGAAAGAGTGAATCCTTGAGTCTAGGGCTTTGGGGACCATATCTTGTCCCTGGACCCTATGCCACTTTTTCTACTTTCTGTATGCCATTGGGTGAGCAGTGACACTCCACCATGCCATTCTTCCATGTTCCTCTGCCTTACCACAGGCACAGAAACATTGGAGCTAGCTGGTCACAGACTGAGACCTTTGAAACTATGAGACCGAGCATAGCTGAGAGTTTATTTTCTCAGATAGTTTTACCACATAATGATGAAAGATTGACTAATACAAGGAGAAAAATATTGATAGATGGAAGTCAGTACAGAGAACAATAATAGAGCAGTATATAATCATTACAGAATTGAAAAATAACATAACTATTCATTTTAAATTATCTTTGTACCATATAATGTGATACCACAAAAAATCCATGGTTAGAAAAACGGTGTGTGTTCGTTTACAAGAAGTAGAAAAGAAAACTGTTCCCATAGGCCTTTATTTCCTGAACTTCCATCTATAGTATCATGACATAACATTGGAGTGTCTCAATATTAAGTAGTTATAGAGCATTAGGAATACTTTCTTATAATTCAAAATAAGACCATTTATTCTCTCTTTCCAGACCCTATTTTTACTTATTCTGAAGTTGATTTGTAGGTCTTTAGTGAATACTTTCAATGAATATGTATTGAGATCCTTTAAGTTTCAGGCACTGTGGGTTGAATACACAGGAAAAGAAGATAACAGATTCTCAGGGTAGAACTACTCCACATGATGTTTTTAATAAATAAGGGCAATAATATAACATTGATTTCCAAATTTCTGAACTTTGCAAAGCAAAAAGGTTTGGAGGAAGATTACTATTACTCCTCAGGTATTTTGTTAGAGTAATGAAAGGCTAACTAATACAGGGAGAAAATAATTACCAGATGAAACTGACAGTATGGAAAAAATAAAAGTCCAGCATATAAAATGATTATTATGGAATTCAAACATAAGCCATATATTAATTTTAAATTATCTTTATGTCATATAATGTTATACCACAACAAATCCATGGTTAGAAAACTATACTCAAAACCTTAAAATTCAATGCTGTCTAAATGATGACTTTTCTTCTGTTATTTCACAATACTAATGCCCAAGATTATGTTTCCTATTGCATTTATAATGAGAGAAGGTGAAACTGGGTGCAGATACAAATTAAATGGTCACTTAAAAGGAAGTGATTCAAGGTAAAGTAACAAATTCCAGAAAAACAACAATAGCATGTAGAAAAACATGTATTTGTATGTGAAAAACAGAGTTGTTTGAAGAACTGTTTGTGGAAGTATTATTAGTGTATGAAAACATAATGTTTATCGAATGTGTATTTGGACATATTAATATAAATTTATAATTTTTATATATTCTTATGCATACCATTTTATATACTTCTGATATGTCCTAAATTTATACATTCAGATCATTCATTATTTATAATAGATAAGTAATTTATACAGCTATTTGGGTATTATATGCATATTAACAAAATTCAGAAACAATGTCAATATCTAATGAAATCATCTAACTCAATACATTTTGCTCACTAAATTATTTGCTAGTATGTAAACATTTTTTTTCTAAAAGAGGGGAACAGTGAGAGAGAGAGCGAAAGAGAGAATCAATTTTACTTAGTTTTTTATGTGGATTTTGTTACAACACTTCATTGTATATATGGTGCTGTAGTTTGAACCTTTGTCCTTGTGTATGCCAGGCAAGTGCTGTAACAGCTGAGCCACTGTTCTGGGCCCCAGTATTTAAAATTTTTTAAAGTTGCACCTTTATATAATAAAGGAATATGCAGTATTTACACTATATTTATCTTATGAATGTATACTTTATTTATGGATATTGAGATAGAATCTTATGAGTAAAATCTTTACAAAATTGGGAAAATTAAAAGAAACATATTAATGAGGAAACATTTTTCTCCTAATCTTTCTCATTTTATCTATCTTATAGCATCTATGGAGGGTGTAAACTTATTTTATAAACCAATATATGTTAAAAGTATTAATTCTATATATTAAGTAACTAATCAACACAGTAAGTATTTAATAAAACAGAACTTTATTTTGAAGCTATATTAAATACTGCCTCTGTTGAGCTGTTATTCTACAGAATAATACTATTACATCAGTAATACTCTTAAATACGTTTTAAGTACAAGAATATAAGTGTAAATGTAAAATAAGAAGTGAGTAAAGAGATTGGTTGTAAATGATGTATTGTGCATTTGAAAATAGGAAATTAGAATCTTATGTACAAACTTACTAGGGAACTAATTTGCATCTAAGTGAGAAAAAGCATGACCCCTGAAGGGCTGTAAGATTGGTCTGGAGGGATGTGGAGCAGCCAATATATGAAATTATTTTCTAAATAGATGTCACAGGTAAAAGTAGAAAGGAAACTAAAGATCTAATGGTTGCATCTTCTGTGCTCTAAGTCAACAAATTGAAGATTTTTCCTATGAATTACAGATAAATAGTTAGACTTATTCCACAGGTTATGACATGGAGCTATGTTTTCATTTTAAAAACATAAGTAGGATGTCAAAACTGAATACATACCAGAAGAGATACAAGCAGAAGAGAGAATAATTGGAACCTGTTTGGATTTATTTAAGGAAATGATCATTGCTAGGAGAAGGACAAAGAAAATGGAATGGAAAGAGGCAATGTAAAGAAATAATAAAAGAATCAGCTCAATATAAGGGGAATGCAAGTTGAAAAAATTATACGTTTATTTTCCATGTGTTCATTTTAGCATATTTGTACAAACAGAAGGTATAGTACTATATTATGAGATATTTTTAATTCATCAACTTATCAAATGCTTATTTAGCACTATCTAATTAAAAAATTAAATCCCAACCTGAAAAATAGATATGATTCAAGGAGAACACTACAATAGGAGAGGAGCCTGGTCAAGTATATTATGCAAGTGTTTCAAGATTAGACAGAAAGGGTTTTCTTGCGTGGGGGAAATGGAACTGTGATTGTTGAAGTGGGATGTATGGTTGGGTTGTGCGTGAATGGGTACATTATGCTGAGCTCAGTCTATTCCATGTGGACTCTTGAGGAAGGGCTACATGCTGGTTTAGACTGAGGAGAATCAGAACTCAGAGGCTTGGAGCAAAGGAAAAAAGCTTAACCAGTTTGGTCAATAAGCATTTTGTTCTCATTCACATTGGGGAAAAGCATATTAGCAGAATATTTATGAAATTTAAAAAACGAAATAATTTGGAATTCTAAAACATGAAATAAAAATATTGATATTAAGTACATATTTCATAATATTGGGAATGTGAGTATTTGTCAGAAAGGAAGAATTATGAGTTTTCCAGATCTTCATATAATTGGAGTCTCAAAATTAAATATTTTGAGTTTCTCTGTCACATGTATGTCAGGTACAAAATCAAGTATGGAGGAGGCCAGGTTGAGAGGCATCTTGAGCAGGTTGCTTGCATCCCTACGCCCCATTTGTCACCTGCAACTGGAGTTTCCACCAGCCTTGGACAACCCCAGCACTTGGAGAAAAGTTCTGCATGGGACAGGTCTTCAAAAAGGAGGAAAAGAGAGTTCTCCACACCATGTGGCACCCTGAAGTCCTTCAGAAGGAACACTTGAATGGGAGAAAATAGACCTGAAGTGTTCACTAAAAATGCACCTCCAAATAATGGAAATCTACCAACATACATTTGCTTTTCTTTTCTTTAAGTTTTAAAGGCAAACAAATTCAGAATTTATGATTTTTTTAAACTATTGTTGATGTAGTACTGGAATGTAACTTGATGAAACATTTTATAGGCAGCCTATGCAACAGTGGCCCAATACAACAGTTTTTCTCTGATTTCTCTTGATCCTCAATTTCAAAAGAAAGATTTAGATGCCTCTCACAGTTTCCCATTCGTTGTCCTTCAGCTAGGTTATAACCAGTGTAGCAAACTCGGAGTTCCTCCTTCTATAGTCTCCAAAAGTAATTGAGATCCCTCTACGTCTAAGGAGGAGCATTAAGACACTGATTTAGTCAAAATGCTGGTTTAAAAGTGCAGTGTCAGAATAAACATCTGTGTGGCTCTGTGTTTTTTCCATAGCAAAGATCATCATTTGATCTCTCCTTGTGTCATTTTATATCACCAACAATAATTCTAGATGTCCTTCCTTGCCCGTTGTACTCATCTACCTCACAGTTCTTATTTTTCATGACATTAGCAGTTCAAACATTCTTCCCATCTCTTTCTGTTTCTCTCCACATCTCTCTTAGTTCTGCCGCCTTGTTTTTGTTGCCTCATGCTATAATGCTTCTTGTTGGAACAATTCTTTTTACTTCTTAGAAATGCTGTTTATGGGCTACGGCAATGGTTCTTACACTTTAATGTGAAAATCTGTTAGGGAACTAATTTAAATGCAAATTCTTACACTTATCAGCAAAGACTGAATCAGTAAGTTAGTAGTCTTAAGCCAAAGACTGTGTTTAACAGTCATTGCAGATAATTCAAATAGTGATTTCCACCACACACACAGGGAATCATTACATGATAGGCCAGAAATAGGCTGAAAATCAGCCTTATTAGTTCTATAAACTTTCATGAAAGAATTCAATTTTGAATACTGAGCAGGTAATAGAGTTTAATATTGCTTATTTCTTTTTGTGTATATTGCCTGTGGTGACCGCATGGGATTCTATGTTTTGGGGAAGAATAAAGAATCTTCTTCTACTAGCCCAATACCATCCTAGTATCATCAAATTGTCAGCATCTCCAGGACTGGATTGTTATTAGTCTGGTTATTCTATTATTTTGCCAGCTGAACCCGGAAATTCACACATGGGAGTCAGAGGACCCATGCTGAATGAGATTGGATCCTGCTAGGGAGACCTCCTTTATAGAAATAGCATTATTAGTGTTATTAAACAATCCAAATTCACCAACATTACATCTATTAGGGTTTGGATACTAGGTGTCCTTTGATAGCTCCTACTAATGCAGGAGTATTAAGAAGTAAAATGATTGGATTGTGAGAACCGTAACCTGATCAGTCCATTCATAGTTTGAATGGACCAACTAGGTGGTAACTATGTAGGTGGAGTGTGGCTGGAGGAGGTGGATCACTAGGATAACTGCCTGGAAGAATTTTCTTCTTGAGGTTCCTCTCTCTCTCTCTCTCTCTCTCTACGTATCTCCCACTCTTTCCTACTTTCCTGACCCCATCATGAGCTGAGCAACTTTCCCCCACTGGGTCCTTCCTTAATGATGTGGGGAGCAAAGCAATGGAGTCGGCTATCTGTGGAATGAAATCTTTGACAATGTAAGCCTCAAGTAAACAAAAACAAACAGAATAATCCCCCTCCTTTCTGTAGATCATTCTTTCAATCTTCTACTGTGAACCTTAAATTTTTTATCACATATTATATTGTTACTTATTGTATTACGTTTGCTTAGATATGTCAGCTAAATATTATTTTATTTATAAATGTAAATATTTGGTTAATAATGTGAGATATAACATCTGTAATGTGTGCATATAATATTGAATTCTACTCTTAGAAACTAAGATATTAAAAAAAGAAATTGTTCCAATAAATAAAGAAGTTGTGTTCTTAAGAAGGGGAGAGCTAATTGACTCTAAGCTTTATTAACAATTTTAGTCTACCACCAAAGACAGCTTTGTATTGAAAATAAATCATTGACAAGCTCAACAAATGGTTTAATCTTCCTTAAACCAGTGTAGCGTATTTTTAATTATATGAATGCTAGAATTGCTCACTAGAAAATCAAGGCACAATTCTACAGAATTGAAAAGAGAAAAGTTCATGATTTATAGTTGGTGTGAGATTAGACTAAGCATTTGTCTAATAGTTCCCAGAACTCATACTGGGTGCTGAAGGCAGTACATATTGTATTAATTTTAACTATATGTTTAGAGCCAGTTATTTTGAACCTCTTGGTGATAGTGGTCTCTTGCGGGATTTGAAATTGTATAGAATAACTCATGCTGCATTGTGCCCACATGGCTTTCTACTTAAGAATTAATTGCTAGTATTTTGCCTTGTCCTATGTGCATTATGTATGTCCTAAACATAAGGACTTTTTATAATTAAGGGAAATTGCCAGTATCCTGGCCAGCAGAGTGAATGCAAACTTGTCTTAACAATACTATAAGCCACTGTGTTTGTACAGGAAATTATAATAATGTCCTGAAACTCAATGTCAAGTTTTATTCCTACAATAGTGATTCTGTGGAGCAATTGCTTATTCAAGGAGAGCATAAGAATGCTAATGTAATGAGCAATAAGATTATAGTTATCACTTCCGGGAGTCTTTGTGTATATGTGATAAAATCTTATTCAATATATTTAATTACTTTTGAAATATACTAGGTATTCAGAGTTTCTATGAATTCCAATATGCTTTCCAGCTGGTCATTCTCAGAAAAGTTATTATGGGATATAGAGTAAGGGGAAAGAGAGAGAGAAAGAGAGAGTGGGGGGAGTGTTACATTTTCTAAACCCTGTTGTTTATTTTAAAATTTATTTACATATAATTTGTGTGCATTATCACACATACATTAATTATGAAATTTATGTTTGGGTTCACCAACTCATTCGTCCATGTAACCCCATTTTGCTATCAAGGTTAGATTAGTTCTGTCATTTCATAAATAAGCCTTTAGCACTTTCTCAGCCAATCATTACCTCCTTTGTCCCTGCCTTTTTCCATCATTATTGTAATATCCATTATTTTAATCCAAAGAAAATCAAATCAATATCTGAAAGAGATATCTGCACGCCCATGTTCATTGTGGCCTCACTCATCAGAACAAGATGTGGATGTCTGCAGCAGCTAAAGGAATGAAGAAACTGTCATTTACAGACAGCGGAATATTCATCAGCAATAAGAAGATATTCTGCCATACTCAACAACATGACTAAAACTTGAAAACACTATTCTAAGTGAAACAAAATAGTCACAGATTTCTCTCTTGAAATATAATGAATCATTGAGGGTTCTCTTGCATATGTGTCCTATTTTACTCAACATATTTTTAAGTTAATCCATTTTACTAAATACAGTTCCATTGCACGTGTTTGCTAATAACATATTCTTTCATTTTTCCAGGCTTAGTTTTGGTTTGTTTCCTATAAGAACTTAAACATTACCTGCTGTCTGTTTATATTTATGAATGCAAAATTCTTTTCATTATTAACTTGTTGATAATTTGTTTTCATTCTTATGCATTTAAGGTATAGTGTTTATAACTGGTATTAGCCTTTTGATTATAATTTTTCCATTAAATGAGTATTCAAAGTTTATTCTACTAGGAGTTTCTTGACTTCATGGCTATATGGGTTTATAATTGCCCTAAAAATTGGAAATTTTTATTAAATTAAAAATTTTTTTGAGTATCAAAAATTCTGTGGCTAATATTAAAGTTGCTTTCATGTAAAAATCTTGGTAATTTCCCATTAATAAATGTCTTATTCATTCACTTCACAGTTTTTTTTCATTCTGATTCATTTGGTAAAATTTCTATTTCCCTGCTACCAGTTTCACTCTTTTTTATAGTTCCTAATATTCTCTTAATGCCCTCCAACTATTTTTTATTTCAAATTTATTTTAAGTTTTAGAATTTCTTTTTTATTTTAATTTATTTGAGTTTTATAGATATGATTGTTTACTTTCGAAAATGCTTGTCTCTCTTTAAATTATTTGCAATTTTCTTATAAAAGGTGCTTTAAAATCCTTAAGTGCTAATTTATTTATTTGAGTGATTCCTTGCTCTGTTCCTACTGAACAATTTTTAGGAGTCACATGTTCTTATTTCTTTGCACATTAAATAATTTTGGATTACACATTAAATATTGTACATGTCATGACGTTGAGTGAGTTTTGTTATGGCTAAGAAGTCATTTTACGTCGATATTAGTTTGATCTTTTTGAAGATTGTTTTAGATTTTGTTCCTATATGTGAAGCAATGTTTACTTTGGGATTAGTTTAGCCCTACTACTTTGGTGAGATATTTCTGCTATCTCTTTTGAATTCTGAGTTCTCTGCTCAGTGCTAGAGAGTTCAGTGTGGCCTGTCCCTTGTGACTATTTTAAACCCAATTATCTTCTAACTTCCTATGGGTTTCAGGGGCACTCATCACAGCCCATGAATAGCATTGTTTTCAATAATCCTTTTTCTCTGGCCTCACACATTAGTCATGCATGAGATTCTGCCTGAAGCTCAAGAGAAGATTTTTGTTTCTTTATGGACTATTTCTTTTTGCTGAACTGCCTCCTTCCAAAAAATTTGTCTTACATTGTATGGCCATCTCAATTCCTGAACTCTGAGATGACTCCTCAGGTGGAGATGAGGTGCTGTATGTTATACCTATCTTCATGTTCATTCTGATTTAGAAAACGCCTCTGGGCAGAGTCCAGGTCACCTTAGAGCTCACCTAATTTATTGTTCTTATCTCGTTGTTCTGACCTGATTGCTGACCAAAATTTAAGAGCATTAAGTCACATCTTTTCCCTGAAGCTATTTGTTTGTTTCAGATGAAAGGACTAGTCTGGTACTTATAATTCCTCATTGCATAGGTATGAATCAGTCATAGAGATTTTAATTTTAAAATCCTATATATGCAGTCATCTTTTTATTATTTTATTTAAATGAACAGATTTTTTTCAAACATCAAATATAAGAATATATAATAATGGATCCTTTCCTTTTTTAAAAATACATTTCAAATAATGAAACCTCTGGCACTTATTCAGTTACACTTTAATGTAAATGTTTTGCTCTCATAATTTATTTAATCTTTAAAATGAACCTATAAAAATGAACCTATAAAGTGATGTAATCATTGGGTTAAACAATCTAATACATGTGATTATTTTCTACAGAATTAATGTATTTGCTTTAATATGACATTACCCTCACAAATGAGTACATTTAAACCACAGACTAATCAACCTGACTAAACTTAGACCAATGAATATTTTGAGATTCAGTATATTTATCCAGAAAATGGGATATAAATATATTCACACAATCATTTGTCTGCTGTCTTTTTTATTGTAGAACATGTTTTAATGAAAACATACTTTACTGTTCTTTATTTCTAATTCAATATGAGGTAATGAAAAAGTTATGTTTAAACATTTATATTATCCTAAAACTTAAATGTACTCATAGCTCTATTTAAGTGCTAATTCTTAAATAATATACTCAAAGCTCATAACATTTTTATCGATATTTTAGTTCTATTTTTACATATGGTTTATATAGAGAAATATATACCAAAATGTGTCATCCTATATTCAACATATATTTAAATATAGTTTGGCAGAAAGGAGAATATTTATATGTAAAGAATATATATTTCAAATGTATTTTTGAAATTATTTGTATTTATTATAAGTAGAAAAAGCTATGATTATTCAATATTTAGTATGTGCCTGGAAAGATGATGAGCTATGATATTAAGGAGATGAATTAAAGTCATTTTTACCCTGTTGAAGCTAATTTATTAAGGGGACCAAATTACAACCTGAGAAATAATAGAACTGTGGTAATCACTTTGTATGATACTATGAAGAGATGAAAAATATGTCTGAAATTGTTCATAGAAACTTTCTGCGAAACACTGGAGAAGAGAGGAAGCGGGTATCAGAAGGTGATATAATCTTAACAAAGCATTTCAAACATTTTCAAATAACAGAGGTACAAAAGTAAGGTTGATAACTTTACCAGAAAATATAAAAATACTGCATAGAGAGTAATGCTATGGTGTTTTACAAATCTAAATTTTAACTCTCTAAAGTAATCAAATATGTGAAGAATTTTATTTTTTAAAATGGAATATCAGTTGCCTGCTCCTAGATTTTCTCTGCTGTATTGTAGCACTGACATCTGGGGTTACTGTATTCTATGCAAGCACTTTGGATAAAGTCCTAATCTACGTCAGAGAAACAAATATCACACACAGAAAATCACAGCATCTTATTTATTCAATAGGTAAAATATTTATTGACCACAATTTGTAGAGAATGGAACTTCAGCACTTGGGAAGGGTCTATGTATGAATATAGCTCATGGAACTCACATTTTGGAAAGCAGAGTGTATGAACTTCAAATGAAAACATCAAATTAACTGAATTTGCTTTTGTCCACATTGGATGGCACCAAAAGGTTAAACTTTCACAAATGTGGAAACCATCTGGTATCAACAGGGATTGGAGGACTTAAATTCCTTTCATCTGAAACAATATCTTAAACAGATAATTTAATTTCATAGTCCTTGGTGCTATTCATCCAAAGTGACAGAAACATCTTGATTTAGCCATTCTACAATGTATACATATTTCACTTTGTGCAGTGCAAACATATACAGATTTTACTTGTTGGTTTATAAAAAGTTCAAAATAAAAGCATAAAAAAATTCATTCATTGAAGAAGTTGTTCTCAATCTAGAACAAAATAAAATAAAAAACAGAATAAATGTACCAAGAAAATGAAGAAATTGTCTTCTGATTTATAGTCCAGCATGTTTGGTTGAAAATTATAACAAACAAAACAATAGAATAAACTGAAAAACCACTAACTCTCTTTGTATACAAGAAAGAAGTATAGACACCAGGCCATCTCCTGCCCCCCATGTGAGAGAGCCACACAAGTGAATAGAGGGAATCACGATTTACCAGAACAGAAGCACACATACAGAAATCCTCTTGAGAGCCCATGCCAGGGTAAGAAAACCTGGAATATATCTGATACATTGCAAGAAGCTCAATATCAACCACTATGAGTGTTAAAAAGTTGAATGGGATCAGTCGTGAGGGCCTTGAATCTTTTGTGAGTTTTATCAGTAGAAGGTCAATTTCATTCTCAACTTTAATGTCAGAGAAAAAAGTCCCCTTTGCTTCTAGAAGTAGAACAGAAATGGAATTGGAAATAAACTAGTGCATTCCATACTTCTTAACAAGGTCTGCATTCAAGAAAAGCTCTTTAATTCTAGCATATCCTGGAAGAGTTTTACAAGAGCCTAACTGACCTGGCCTAACAAGCCATCCTATTCCACTAAGGGAAGGAAAAATCTGTGAATCATTTGATTAAATTCAGTCTAGAGGCACAAGCTCCCTAAAACACTAGGATCATCATAGGACTATAAAACATTTTCCCTCCACACACATCTTGACACCACATTCTAAAGCGTTATTTATATCAGTTCGTTTTACACAATCAAAAAATTATAAAGTATAAAAGGTCAAAAAAATTAAAGATATTGAGTAAGTA
Source organism: Aplodontia rufa (assembly GCA_004027875.1). Taxonomy (NCBI): domain Eukaryota; kingdom Metazoa; phylum Chordata; class Mammalia; order Rodentia; family Aplodontiidae; genus Aplodontia; species Aplodontia rufa. The sequence goes on from PVKS010015698.1 coordinate 21,223, forward strand.
TCACAACCAAGATATGGAAGGATGTTTGGTAGAATGATTCGCCAGAATTTTATAGTAACTATTATTAATATGCTAATTTTCTGATAAATAAACAGTTCACAAGAACAGAAATGCAATGGAAGTAGAGAGTTGGAATTTTTAAGACAGAATTGAAGAAGAAATGTTAGAGATAAAAAATACTGTAATAGCAACTAAAATGTCCTTAAATTGGTGGATGAAGTAACTGTTGTTTTAGTCCGTTTTTTCATTTCTGTGACCAAAAGACCTGACCAGAACAATTTTACAAGAGGAAAATTTGTTTGGCATTCACAGGTTCGGAGGCCTCAGTCCATTGTTCTGAGTTCAATTAGAGTCAGAACATTATGATGGAAGACTGGGGTGGAGGAAAGCAGACGAGAGAGGGGTCTGCTCACCAGGTACAATATATAAACCCCAAAGGCAAAGCCACAGTGGCACATCTCCTCCAGCCACACCCTACCTGCCTGCAACCACTACCCAGCTAATCCATTCAGATGGATGGATGCACTGATTAGGTTAAGACTTTCATGACTCAATCACTTCACCTTAAATTTTCTTGCATTATCTCTTAAGTGAGTTTTTTTGGGGGGCTACCCCAATACCTACACCATTGCAATTGTGGTAATTCAGTACTGTAAAGAAATAGTCTCAGGCTGGAGTGGTGGCTCAGCGGTTACGGTGCCACTTTGCATGCGCGAGTACGTGAGTTCAAACCCCAGCACCACAAACCCAGCAAAGTCTCAGAGCAGCAAGGGCCACGTGAAAAACTAAATAAAGCTGTTTCTCACTTTCTCTCTCTCTCACTGTCCCTCTCTCTTTCTCTTAAGACATTGAGAAAGCTGAAATGCATATGTTAAGTCATAGAAGACAATCTGAAAAGAGTATGATTCCAACTAAGGGGCAGTGTGGAAAAGGCAGAGGATGCAAGCTGTAAAAACATCAGTAGCTGCCTGGTGTTTCTGGGGAAGGAGAGGGGAAGAAATGAAAATGTGGAGCATATAGGATTTGGCAGGCAGTGAGAACGCTCTGTAGAATACTATAATAGTAAACATATGTTATTATTCCTTTGTCCAAGCAGATATGCACAACCACTATTGAACTTGAACATGAATTATTGCCTGTGGGTGAGACTGATTTGTCTGCTACTGATTTGTTCACCTACTAAAATAATGTTCTAGTATTGTGAAGGTAATGAGGTAAAATGGCCATTGTGGGGACAGGGATATATGGGATTGCTGTAATTTCCTTTTAATTTTCCTCTAAACTTAAAATAGCTCTAAAAATATAGTTTACTAAAAAGGAAATTAAAAATAGTTTCTGTAGTCCTAATGCAGTGGTGTATGCTTACAATCCCAGTTACTAGGGAGGATGAGGCATGAAAATTGCAGTTTGGTGAGACGGTCACAAAAGAAGACAAAAAGGACTATGGGGTGTAACTCAGTGGTAGAGCTTCCCAGGGTTCAATTCCAAGATATTCTCCCTACTCTCCCACATACACACAAATGTTGTTTGTAAATGCTAAGGAATTTAAAATAAAATAAAAAGATCACATTTAATTGAAAAACATGTTACTTAATATTCAGTAGAAAAATTGAAACATTTAAAACAATGGAAAAGTTTTATACTGTTATAGTAAAAAAAAAAGTCCCCAGATGATAGGCAGAAAGAAAAAAAGATAGCAAAAGTGGAAAGATTTAATAACTTTTAAGGCCAGACATAACCAATTGGAGTTTGAAAGACAGTAAATAGTTTTTTTTTTTTCTGTATCCTAACACTACTACATGTGCACATGCATAACACCACTTCCTCTACACAAAGACATTCACAGTTTTGGTTGAAGTGATGGTCAGTTCTTACATTATTATTACTTTGTAGATAAATATAACAAGCCTTGTACTGAATGATAGTTTGATAATTGCCTTTTAATTCTTGTTCATTTGCTTTTGGCTAGAGTTAATAATTACCATTTGCTTTGGTTAATTTTCAATGTGCTTCTTGGAAAATTTGCCTGCATATTTCCCATAGAACTTCCAAATTCTTCCCTCTCCAGTATTCTGTTCTTTTGACATACTTAGAACTTACCATTATGTCAAATATATGCATACAAAATAAATGGAATAAGGGGCTGGAGCGATGCCTCAGAGTTTATGGTACTTGCCTGGCATGCGTGAGGACCTAAGTTCAAACCCCAGCATCACATACACAACAAAGTGTTGGAACCATGAAAATCATGTGAAAAACTAAATAATATTGATTATCTCTTTTATGTTCTTTCTCTCTCACTGTCCCTCTCTCTTTAAAAAAAATAAAATAAATGGAACAAAACCTAGGAATAATTTCATAGAATAATAAACTGCTTTTACAGATAAAATTTTCCTCTAAAATGTGCTCCTTCATGTGGCCTGCTAGGAGTGTTATTCCCACAATAGAAAATTGGGCACCCTTGGCATAATATATTTGTATTTAGAAATTTTTGAGTTGGAAAAAATCTCAAGTCTGGAGAGTCTAAATAACTTCCTATATTTCTTTATAATCCATTTACTGGTGAGTTACAATTTAGGAGATATTTCATTAATTTTGTATAACATAAAGAAAATAAGAGCCTGGAGCAGCGGCTCGGTGGTTATGGCACTTGCCCAGCACCTGCAAGTACACGGGTTCAAACCCCAGCACCCATGTACGCAACTAAGTGTCAGAGCAACAAAAGCCATGTGAAAAACTCAGTAAAGATTGATTCTCTCTTTCTCTCTCTCACTGTCCTTCTCTCTTATAAAAAAAGAAAGAAAATAATCTGTTTATCACTAAAAATTTTTGTTGGACTACACATGCTGTGGATATATAATTATTAAAATATATATCTGTGATGAGTAACCTTTCATATCAGCTTTTGAGGTGCTTTTGGATAAGGTTAACATTAGATCAGTAATGTTTTAGCATTCAGATTGTGTGTGTGGACTTCATCTAAGCAGTTAATCTGAAAAAAATGAAAAAAAAAAAAAGATGCATCCTCAGAGCAAGAGTGAATTCTCCAAGAGACTGTGCCAGGATTTTGTTTCCATCAATGTTTTCTTTCTCTGTGTCTGACAGCCTTTAAATTTGATAGTTTACAATCTACCAACCTACTGTCTTTGTCAGCTTCTGTTGGTAAGATTTTCATTGCTGTGACCAAAATATCTCCTTGGAGGATCTAAGGTTTGGGGGAGCTCATAGTTTCAGAGGTTTTGGTCTATGGTCAACTGACTTCATTGCTCTAGGTCCAAGATGAGGCATAATATCATGTAGAAGAAACTGATGGAGCAGAGCAGCTCAAGACATTGGTGGCCAGGAAGCAGAGAGGGTTGGGGAAATAGGGTCACAAGGAAAATAAACTTTTCTATGGCAAACCCCCAGTGACCCGTGTCCTTCAACCATAACACAACTACCTATAGTTACAAACCAACCAAATAGTCCATTCAAACTACAATAGACTGATTAGTTTATGACGCTCATAATTCAATCCTTTCACCTCTGAATATTCCTTCATTAACACAGGAGTTTTTTGAGGGAGACACAATATATTCAAACCCTAACACAGCCTGTACTTTAGATTTTGGATTTCCCAGCTTCCTTTATAATGGGTGTGCTCTCATTCCAAATTCTTTAATTTTCTGGAGACTTCTGACTAATGTAATACCAAATACAGAGTTAGAGTGAAAGATCTGTAACAGTGAACTGAAAACTTGTGAGGTAGTTGAGACTAACTTTATACATTATGTGACATCTAAATAGAATTAAATAATGATGGGAATTTAACCAGTTGGAGTAGAATAGGGGGCATATTTTGGGAAGAAAGAAATGGAGAATGCAAAAGTGCAGTGAAGATGCACATTATGGAAAATTAGTATTTTTCCGCATGAGAAATATATGAGTGAATATTGCTCAAAATGTTGCACAAAGTTTGTTTGGAAACTATAGGAAATCTAGTAAGCTGGCTTCTAATGTATTAGGTATGAAAGGATGAGTTTAGCAACAGTAGGGTTGGGTCACTCCAAATTACTAGGCATCTCCATATCTTCTTAGAAGAGCTTATCTTTTAGCCAATGGCTAGTTATATGAATGACAAATTTATTTTCTCATTTTTATGTACCTCTCATGACACCGTACTGGAGGCATAGAAGGCAATTACAATATAAGCAGCACTCACAGGGCTATAAAAGATGCAAAGTGAAATGACAAATTCCCAACTCCTGAAGTGAGGTATATGATAACACCTTTACCAGAGTAGAGATCTGTGTGCTAGCTAGTTTAGCTTGAACAACAGCAGAAATAATGCAGATATAAATGACAAGAAGAAGTTGAAAATATAAGTAAACAATGAGTCTAAGCTAAGCATATAAACAATCATTTAAATGGTTATTAAATTGAGTATGTGTGGACTTTAAGATGGAACACTAATGGGAAGAAACAAATTGGAGGAAAAGAAAAGCTTTAAGTTCGAGAATGCCTGAGATCGAATGTGGTCATTATCAAACATTACAATGTCAAAAAGTTTTGGAAGTGAATAACCTTCATTTTCCTATCCTAAGTTATCTATCAACATTTCTGCTTTCAGACAGGCTGTGATGACAATGATCACTAACAGATTTGTCAGGGTGAGGACTGTCCCGGTCCAGCTGGGTTCTGACCTGAGGAATGGGCTGGGGATGAGAAAAACCACAGGCCAGAGACCTGAAACAGTCTGTCTTTATCTAAGCTTTACTTCTCTTTTTATACATCCATGCTTTACATTTCTCTTTCAAGGCAACGTAAATGTCTTAGTCCATTCGTCCATTTGTGCTGCTACGACAAAATGCCTAACATTGGATGATCTTGAACAAGTCAAGGCAACGCTGCAAGACTGCACCCAGAACAAACATGGACAGCAATTTCTCACCGTTCTGGAAGCTGGGAAGTTCAGGAGCAAAGCATAGGCAGGTTTGGCTGCTGGCAAGAGCTCATCTTCCAAAGAAGAAGGAACACCGCGAGCACCAGGAAAGTGCAACAGCTTTCTCCCCAAAAGAGTCCCTGACTGCTGGCTGGAGCCCCTTCTTTAAGGGCCTTCACCCAGCCCCCCGCTCCTTCATTGCCATACCTGGATTTCAGAGGCACACGTTTGATTAGTAGGCCTCTACGTGCACCCCTTGAAGGATCTAGAATAATTGGCAGGTGATACCAATGGGAAACGTCTGAAGCCCGTGTTGACACCCTGTTTTTCAAGCTTAACAATACACAATCTAACATCTAACAACCCTCCTGAAGAAGCTTATGCAAACAGCAACAAGGTCCAGGGCAGCTGATAAAGTAAAGGTCAGACCCCAACAAGGACTATGACTTTGTGTATGGTTCACTGGTCAAGAAAAAGTTTCTGGGTAGCTTTGGACTGGGAACATCTAATATAATGTTGTGAAGTGATTTCTAGAACCTTAATTACAACGGATGCCTGAAGGTAACAACAACTGGGTTAAATAAAACTTAAATGTGAACAAATCTTAAACCCTCTTTAGGTCTGATAAATATAAAGATTTGTGATTGGTTTGTTTTAGTAAATCTTTACATCTTCTTCTCTAAACTTTATATAGATTCATGAAAACACTTTGCTATGGCCAAGGAAAAGATTAGGATGTGATTATAGGAAAAGAGGATCAAACTGAAACAACCCAATTTAAATTGCTGAATTACCCGTGTTTGCCTATGTTCTGTTCTGCATACCAAATGTTTCTTGGCTTTAGTATTAAAGCTATACTAGAGGAATGCTTTGGCAGCACATCATTGTCTTAGTGTAATCAGGCACTTGGCAACCCTGACATTGGATGCTGGCATCCTTTGTTTGGAAACAGCAGTTGATTCCACAATGAACCAGTTGATTGCTAATTTAGTGAACTAAAGTGAAGAAGCAGGGGGTCCCCATAGTGCACCTGAATCCAGATGTCAGTTTGCTACCAAGATAACTTGTTGTTTAGAGGAAATTTTCACCAATTTATTGTTTTTGTATGGAAAGTTTTACTGTGCATTTTCTCAGATTTTGGGCTCTTACTTTTACAATAGTGGTAATGAATGGTCATCATTGCTTCTATCAATCTTCCTGTGAATGACACAAATATTAGAAAAAAGTATCTTATTTACCAACTGTAACTAAGAAATGTTGTAAGTAAACTCATGGTAACTCTCATAATAAGACAGATGGACACATCTGAATATGTTTACATTTTGAAAACCACATACTTATTTTTATTAGCTTTTCAAAACTTGTCAAAATCTACCATACTCAGCAGAATGTCATGTATCTTTAAAGTATTTTGATTATTCCAATATTTAACTAAAACTAGTCTCAAATATTTATTTCAATTATAACTATCTACACCTTTTCACAGATTAATTGAAACTACAGTCTCAAATAGAAGTGTTTAAAGAAAAAAAGGAGAAAGATATACTAACTGAATACATGCTATATAGTTTTAGTAAGTAACTCATAAAACTGTCATCATTACTTATTTGATGGATTCAAAGAAAAAATTGATCTTGATCTTATACTTAACCAAATTCCAAATGATATAATCAAAGTTAATTTAAAAGGCACAGAATACAGTTTTTAAAATATAATAAGCATAAAAATTGAGGACACTATCCAGTTAAGGAATATGTTCACTGAGAGTTTTGTTATATCTGTGCATTCAGACTACATACTTCAGAGGGCTCTTGATGCTCGCATCTCCCAGACTGTGTATGGAAAAGACAGTAATGTTTTTCTTCATTCAGGCTTTTGTCCCCTCTTATCAAATGAAGCAGAGTAAAACAATGCAAACCTTATTACCTGAATTTTAACATAAGGTTTTTTGTTAGTGTCAATATTATTATTCTTGCATGCAATCTCTATTTAAATGCATTTATTTCTTAGGCTAGATTGCACACGAAAACACATTAATACTGTGTACAACTGTTTGCACCCAAGGCATTGCACAATGTGCTATTAAAATTATGTGATCAAATATTTAAAAAGCACATTTCTTAAATTATTTTGTCTTTATATCCTTAAAGCATTTTGTTTATGTTTTTGTTTTATAATACACATGTGTTTATTTGTTTCTGACCTCTTATTATGAATGTGATTTTTTCTTTTATCTCCAAAACTGTGCTTCCCACTTTTAATAATAAAGAAGCATTTTTGAATTTGTAAAGACACATCATCTTTACAGCCATCTCTTTCATTTTTTCTCTTTATTTTTAATACCTGAAACTATCCCTTTATGTAACTGCGCTCATTGACTTAAATCTCACTCTGAAGTCACAAGATCTGCAGGAACCAGGTTCGTCCTTGCCATGTGCTGCTGCTTAATTTATGCACTCAGTTTCAATTGCCTATGCCATTTTTAATTTTTGATTCTTGGGGCAACAACTTCCTTTACATTTCATGTTTTCACATGAATGCAAAATGATAGAAAACTGATCATATAAATTAATTTTACTTTATTAATCACAGCTTTATTTCTTATTAAATCCAAAAATAGTGTTTGAGTACTTTTTAATCCTAATTCCAGTCATTGATATCTTTCTTCTTCAGTAAAAATAAAAGCAGAAAAAGATACATTTGCTTTAAAAAGACATCTTTATTTTGTTTGTTAAGCTTAAACATAACTATGTCAATTAAACTTGTTTACAGTATGATATTGCTTAAATGGAAAACTCAGATCAATTATTTATGAAAATTTTTAAATTGAAAGTAATAAAGATAATCAAGCTACACAAGATAATTAAATTAACTAAATAGTAAAACATTCATTTAAAATAAGATAATTTACTTAGAACCAAGTCATTATGCTATGATACATATTCTGTGATGGCTTATTTTAGATGAACTTGGAAGATCTTTTTGGATGTCATTAGCATTCAAATTGGTGAACTATGGGTACAGGAGATTACCTTCCATGGTGTGGAATCTAATCAGTTGAAGATCTCGGTAGGAACAAAAATTAGTTCCAAAGCAATAGGAATTCACCAGCAGACTACCTTTAGGCTTCATCACAACAATATCACTCCTGTGTCCTTGCATGCTGCTTGCTGGCTGGCTGTTATGGTTTGCATTTTTTTTAAGAGAGAGAGAAAGAGAGAATCAGTTTTATTTATTTTTCCATTTGGACTTTGTGATACTTAGTTGTGTATGTGGTGCAAGGGTTCGAACCCAGCTCCTGCTGAGCCATGGCTCCAGCCCATGCTTTTCATCTTAATGTATCTACAAACCTGTTGTGTTGAAGACTTAGTCCCCAGATGATAGTGCTATTGGAAAGTGATAGATTTTAGAAGGCAGGACCACATTGTAAGAAGTAGGTAGTTGCAGCCATGACTGTGGTGAGTATGTTGGGTCCTTGACCCATTTCTCTCACTTTGCCTCCCAGTCACCATGAGATGAGCAGCTTTGTTCAACCACATACTTCACACCAAAACAATACGCCTCATGACAGACCCCAAATGACGGAGCAGCCAAGTGACCATGCATTGTAACTTCTGAAATCATAAACCAAGATAAATCTTTCCTGTTTTAAGGCTGTTTAGCTCAGGTTTTTTGACAGAGTGACAGAAACCTGCCTAGCACACTGCCTTCAGACAGGAGCTACACTTGCTCTCTTTGGTGGTTGAACCTGCTAGATCATAGAGCAGATTTGGACTTGCTAGGCTCCTTTTGAGCCAGTCCCTTATAGCAAATATCTTCCTATACATATACACAATTAGTTTTGTTTTTCTGCATAATTCTGAATAATACAGATCCTTTATTCCATCCCTCTGTATTAACATTCAAATTCTTAGTAAATTAACTGAATTCCTTTACAGGCATTTGTGTGATCATGCATAAAATTGAACTCTGTCCTGCATGCAAAATTTCAGTATGATTGGGATGAGTCAGAGTGCCGGCCAAAGCTTTCATTCATAAAGACTGCCACATTCAAGTTCTGGATCCCAGCCAATTTTGGAGCAATGAGGCAATGCACATTGTAACAGCGCTGCTGGGGAAGACATCCAGGGAAGACAGATGACAGCAGGGTGACAGCTGCGTGACAGTGAGGTGAGGAGGGAAAACCACCAGCACACAGCATGCAGGAGAAACGTGGCAAGTGCTCAGTGATGCACAGCTTCCCACAACACCACACAGCGAAGGAATGTGCAGAAACAGCAGTGGACAAACTGTCCTAGGCAACAGTAATCATGAATGTGTGACTACTGTAGAGTGAAAGCATCAGTTCCACTGTGGGGAGAAGGAAGGTGACACTGCATAAAAACATCACCTTTCATAGAAAATGAAGGCTTGACAAGAAACTCAGTTGTCCTTGAAGTGCGTTTATACAAACAAGCAACATGGACACTTTCATTGTTTCTTTCTTTCTTTCTTGTTTTTGTTAAAATCATTGTAGCCCAAACAAATATTGTCCATTATTGGGATAGAGGAAACACTTTCAGTAAGAGTTCTTCTTTTTTTTTAATAAAAGAGGCAAGCTGTTCATTTACAAATCTAATGAAGTAAAATCTTAAATCCTTCAAGAAATGCTAATTTAGTCTTATGATTTCAATGAGATCCTTTGTGCTGTTTTCTAATTATTTCTTTCACTTTTCCTTGCTTTTTTATTTGATTTTAAATGCTAGTGATCACATTTATAGAACTGTATATTTTGTACCTTTTGAAAATCTGCTAATACCAATGTCCAGACTCTAGATAATAGTAATGATATTTTAACAGTCTTTCAAACAGTGGAGATATATTTTAGAGCTATTTGTAATTGATAAAAGAAATTCAAATATGCAATAGCTTGATAAATGCTGTCATAAAATAACATACTATTGTTATCTCTACTTTTAGTCTCCTCTTGACATTAGATTTGAGTAGCAAAGATATTTCAAATAGAAAACAAACTAAAGGCGTATTATTTTAGTTCAGTTAGTTTAGCAAAAAGGTCTCGAACAACTTCCGGGTACAAAAGTATTTCTCTAGCTCCCCACAATGATAAAAGTGGTTTGATATTTTTTTTAAATCCATTTCAGAAATCATCAAAATTTAACAGAAATTGGCTTCTGTTATTTCTCTTCTAAAAGTACACTGAGGCTCCAAAGTTCTCTTATTCATTCCAAATGTTATATTGCAAAAATATCATTACTTTTCTTGATCTTTAACTTCTTCTTTTTCATCATACAATTGCCTATTTTTATGAATATCCAAACTGCTGTATAATTTTGTTTCGTACTTAATGATAATTATAAGACTTTTAGTCAGATTTTTTTCCTCCACTGTTAACAAAAGACCTGACAAGAACAATTATAAAGGAGGAAAAATTTATTTTGTACTCATAGTTTAAGAGGTCTCAGTCTAGAGACAGTTGGCTCCATTGCTCGGGGCCCAAGATAAGGAAGAGTACCATGCCAGAAGTGTATGGTGGAAGAACCCAGGTCAGGACATGGTCACCAAGAACCAGAGAGACACTTCCCTCACAGCATACAAAATATATATTCCAGATGCACATTGCCTGATCTACCTCTTATAGTGACATCCTACCTGTCTATAATTACTACCCAGTTAATTCATATGAAAGGATTAATCCAATGATTAGATAAAGGCTTTCATAACCCAATCGTTTCACCTCTAAGCTTTCTTGCAGTGTCATATATGAGATTTGGGGAGACACCTCATATCTAAACCATAAGACTTAAGAAGCAGAAGCATGACCGGAAATTATGTTTTTGATACTACTGAGAATTATGATGCTGTGGAGGAAAAGCAAGTATAAATTACTTTAATAAGAGAGGGATATAAGGTAGTACAAAGATTTATTAGAATTTAAAGGATTAAAAAGTATTTCTGGGCTGGAGCAGTGGCTCAGCGGTTATGGCACTTGCCTGGCATGCGGAAGGACCTGAGTTCAAATCCCAGCACCACGTACACGATATGGTGTTGGAGCAATGAAATTCACATGAAAACCAAATAAAGTTGATTCTCTCATTCTCTCTCTCTCAGTGTCCCTCTCTCTTTAACAAACAAACATATTTCCACCTGTTATCTTCAGGGAAGTCTTCATAGAAAAAAAAAAAGCATTGCTTCCAGAAATAAGAATATTAAAAGAAAGAAATTGTAACGAGCACTTATTCTATTTATTCTGTATACCGTAAGAATAGTATGTCGATACATAGCATGAAATTTTCTTTATTATATTTTGTTATAAATATTATATTTAGAAACTTCCTGAAGCATAAAGTGAAATTTTAAAAATACAATATATTAGCCAATAAGTTTCATAGTAATTCACCATAATGGAAGAAGGGAAAGCCTTGAGGTTTAATCCTGAAAAGAGAATGAATGTAAACAGTCAGTGATGTAACAAGAGAATGAGGAAATTTCCAGAATGTGTTTTAAAGGGTTTTTAGCTTCAATGTGTTTCCTCAAAAATGCTCCTAATTTCAGGAAACTTCTTTATTTATTTTAATTGACATATACTAATTACACATAATTTGGCAATTTCTGTACCTGTGTGCAATGTACAATCAGGGTACACTTTCCACCTTGTCACTTTTTTCTTTTGGAGGAGGTCATTTCACATCTTCTCTTCTAGCCAGGTGGAATTATTCAATGCAATATTTTTCTTTTAAGAGAGAGGGACAGTGAGAGAGGGAGAGAGAGAGGACTGAGAGAATCAATTTTTATTGAGTTTTTCACATGGCTTTCGTTGCCCTGACACAGCTGTGTACGTGGTGGCTGGGGTTTGAACTTGCATACTATTGAATGCCAGGCAAGAGCCGTAACTGCTGAGCCACTGCTCCAGCCCTAAATACGAATTTTTAATCTTGCTGTCCAACAGAACATCAGAACTTACTCCTCTTATTTAACAGGAATGTTATATCGTTCACCAATCTTTCCATAGTACCTCTACCTCCAGCTGTGGTAACCTCTCTGCTACTATCTAATTTTACAAGAGCAACTTCTTTATATGTTACCTGTGTGTTGCAGTAATGTCTTTCTGTGCCAAGCTTATTTCACTCAGGATTATGTCTTCCAGGTTCAACCATATTACCACACATAACAGGATTTCATACCAGTATCCATGGCTGAATAGTGTACCATTGCCTAATTTCCCCTTGTTCTTCAGCCGTTCGTCTGTAGACAAATGTTTACATGTGTTCTGTATCTTGGTTATTTTGATTAGTGCTGAAATAAACATGAGCATGGAGATTGGTCTTCAGCATAGCTATCTTTAAAGGAAGTTTTGTTTGTTCGTTTGTGTAAACCCTAGATTCACATGTTATATGGGAGATAAATATATTCAAAATCAACATCCAGTTTTCAGAGGAAACTATTTCTATGGTTTTTTCCTAGTGAATTAAAATTATTTGAAGATTTTTGACTTGTATATATCAAATAAATGTTTCAACAGCTATTATGGAAATTATCCCTAGATGCCACAAAACCACTGAAATCTGAATTCATATATGTATGTATTTTAAAAGATTTATTTTTTAACAACAACTGCAAAAATAAGGAGGTGCTTTATCAACAAATATAAGTTCTTGATTTGCAGAGATAATTTGTTATATCAGTATCAACTTTCGTATGATTAAAAACATAGCCATAGAAAAGCTACTATTCTGTACAAGTATGAGGAAGCAATTTTAAATTTACTTCATGATTGATAAGCAAAATAAGAATTGTGAAGCTAGAGTGGATATTAGAGATGGTATTATATGATTTCTTAATTTAATAAATGGATAATATTCAAATATAGGAGGCACCATGAGGTTACAATCCAACCTTGTGCTTGATGGGTGGCTTAGTGGTTACGGCGCTAGCCGGGGATACTCAAGCACACGGGTTCGAACCCCAACACCTACATTACACACCTGAGTGTCAGAGCAACGAAAGCCATGTGAAAATCTCAATAAAAAACTGATTCTCTCTCTCTTTCTCACTATCCTTCTCTCTTAAAAAAATACAAATTGACACTACATCAAGCAGTTCTGACATAAAAGTGTTTTAAAATATGGCATAGAAACTCTTAAAGTCAAGATGAACAAGAAAATTTGTGCCATATGCAGCTGCCTGTGTCTCTAGGAATTACTTTCTTCAGACCCTTTTAAAATTCTTGTGTGTGTGTGTTTGAGTGTGAGTGTGTGTTTATGCATGTGTGTGTATTGTAAGAAAATATTGCAGCATCCTAACCAGATAAGGAGTAAACAGTTTTTATTATGTAAGTATTTATGCTTATATATTTAATATCTCTATTTGTTTCAGTTAATGACCCAAAGAATTAAAGAAATTGATTTTTCCCTTGCATAATGGCCTATTTCAGCCATAGATTTAGAATGGAAAAACACATCTATCCGACTATTTACCTATTCTATGTTCCATCTTAGAGAGATAAAACGACTGGTCATGTTTGTTGTCTATAGTCACTAACATAGCAAACACACCCCAGATAAATATTAAAAGCACATTTGAGTTAATAAAAGTAGATATAATATATTACTTTAAATATAAATTAAATATAGTATATCATGTAAATTAATATTTTATATGATACAGCATTTATAAATATTTTATGGTATTGATTATCTTTAATATTTGAATTTCATATCAGCCACTTTTTAAGATTTGTTGCTCCAACACTTCGTTGTGTATGTGGTGCTGAGGTGTTGGAGTCTGACCTTCATTCTATTTCATCAGCTGCCCTAGAGTGACCTTGTGACAATTATTGGGGTCTGACCTTCACCTCCATTTCATCAGCCGCCCTGCCCTAGCGTGAGCTTATGACTATTTGCATAAGCTCCTTCTGAAAGGGCTGCTAGGTTGTGCTTTGTTAAAGATTAGGGTGGGTTAAAATGTCTTAAGGACAGGTTACTCCCTAGTTTTTGTCTGTACCCTAGTTTTTTTGTCTGTACTGAAATCTACATAACACCTGGCAACTCCCTTAGAAGGATTATTGATTCCTTGGCTGTCTCCCCTCCTCCTCTATAAAAACCCGTATGCCTTAAGAATAAACGGATTCTGAGCTGCCATCAGCTGCGTGTGGTTGTCTCGTTTCCCCGGCTGGGAGGGAAGGGGTCCCCGGATGAGGGGGGACCCGGGTTCCAGCCGTCGGCACTCACCCTCCTCCTGATCGGCTCCCGGGGGGGGGCAATACAGCTCCCCACACTGAGGTTTGAACCTGTATCTTTGTGCATGCCAGGCAAGCGCCATAACCTCTGAGCCACCGCTCTAGTCCACTTTTTAAGATTCTTCACTAATCCTATTATGATACATGTTAGATAATTCTTATTTCTGAATAGTCAGAAAGTTAAGCTGCTGACTCTAATAAAGAACAAAAGTCTCTATTGGTGACCAAAATAGATAAGTTTTGAAGAATGCATTAGAAAACCTATAATCACAAGTATAGTTCAGGAGTAATTGAGGCTTGTCTTGCAATACAGCACTGCTATTAGGCAAAGTTAGAGCCATACATTTATATTTCTGTAAATCAGTGGTAAGATCCAGGTCATACTGTTTATGTTGCACAAGAAAGAATGAGAAAATGGAGAATAAGAATGGAAAGAGAAACATTAACTTCCAGTTTTTCCAGCTTGGATATAATAAATATTTCACTTGTTTTCTTCTGGTATGAGAATGTTTATACATAAAGATGAACAAAATCAATTCCAAATTTTGCAGTTCATATGAACATTTTCCATATTTCACAGTACATAAGTTTTAGCCACTTAAGGAGGGATTTCTCATTAAGCATATTTTAATAAACTAAATCCATAACATACTCACAAGGAAATATAGGTCTCTGTAATAAAATATATTCTTTCTTTGTTTTTTTTCAGGGCTGAGGACTGAACTCGGGGCCTTCCTCATGCTAGGCAAGCTCTCTGCCACTGAACTAAATCCCCAACCCAACAAAATATATTCTACTTTTAACTACAGCGATAGTATAATTTGGCTGTCTTGAATTGTAAGCTTCATATAATTTTTTTCATGAAGTTTTAAAATTGTTGCCCAAATACCTCTGTTCAACTGTTTGAAAATTTTAATGGAGGTAAGGTACTGAATGCAAAAATACTAAACAAATGGATGAATAAAATAACATTGAAGATCCAATGTTTTGCTCTGTGCATTAGTATTGGAGAGACACACTGTCTGGTCTTCTGTGTTGTCTGTGTTGATTCAAGTACCAAACACTTGAATCTGCAGTGAACAATAGAGCCACAAAAGTCTTAATAAAATTATGAAAGAATTAGGGTAGCAATAGAAAGGTTACTGCAGCCTTTTGGTGACAAAACAAAACAAAATTTCATTGTTACATTGGAATAAAACATACAAGTTGGTAGTGTAACTATCAAGAATCAAAAAGAAAATATCAAATTACAATCTAATTAATTATAAGGGTGAGGTTTTGGCCAATTTCTAAAAGTAGTACATCAGTCCTTCTTTAATTCACCTTAACTTCCTAATTTACTTTGAAATTTCCAAATGTGAAATGTCTATGTCAGTTCACTTTATAGTCCCAAAACATTTCTGTTACAATATCAATTATGTCTGACTATTTCAAATGTTACTGGGGGAAAAAGACATGTTTAATTATTTGTATATTTAGTTAATACTATGAACACACAATCCAGATTTTATTTTACTTTATATTAATGTATTTATTTAATTTATTTTGAAGGCTGGAACAATGGCTCAGCAGTTACGGTGTTTGCCTTGCATGCACTAGTACACAGGTTCAAGCCCAAGCACCACGTACACAATGAAGTGTCTAAGCAAAGAAAGTCCATGAAAAACTAAATAAAATTGACTCTGTTTCTCTCTCTCTGTCTCTCTCACACACACTGTCCCTCTCTCTTTAAAAAAAATTTTTTTTGATACTGGGGATTTAAACCAGGGGAACTTCACAAACCCAGTCCTTTTCTTTCTTTCTTTCTTTCTTTCTTTCTTTCTTTCTTTCTTTCTTTCTTTCTTTCTCTTTCTTTCTTTCTTCTTTTCTTTCTTTTTTTTTTTTTTTGAGATAGGACCACACCAAGTTGTAGAGGGTTGCACACAGCTAGAGTGACTGGACTCCAAATTTAGTTCTCCCTGCCTTAGTTCCCCAAGTTACCAGGATTACAGGCATGTGCCATATGTCCAGCTTTCATGTTGTAGTTTCAAATCCTCTTTAGCATTAAAAGAGATGAATTTTTTTAAAAAGTCCAAATTTTCTTCAACTTTAATTCTGTCCTCCAAATACTTTACAGTCTCGTTCAAGAAGTCAGAAGGCATGTCTCCAGAATGACCTGTGTTGTACATTTCCAACATGGCATAAACCCTTTGTTTACAAAGGCATGGGTTGAAATAGTTTCACAGAGTATCTGTCTAGGAGATGGAAAGATGGTAAATTATGGCCAAAAGAGGTATTGGCAAAGCAAGGACTCCGGTCAAGGGTCTTTTCATAGATCTTATACAGCACGAACCAGCCCTTAAATGTGTGGTTTTCAAACAGTAAATTGGCTCTTCATTCCCATACCATGCTTCAAAGTCTAGAAATGCTTCCTGCCTGACACCAAAAGATAGATTTTATTGTACCATATTCACAGGGACAAAAACATGAGTGTTAAATTTTATTTTATTGAGGAGTTGAGTTGTTGTGCAATCGTAGATGCATATGTAGTAACAATATGATGTGCCGGGATCCTAAACCAGAATCACTCTCAAATCACCCACAACCCACACTCCGGTATCTTGACTCTTTTATATTGCCCCCAATAACAGATATATATATGAATGATTTTGCATTTTCCAGAATTAATTGATTGCATAAGTTTTATTTGGCCTTTCAGTTTTATTTGGCCTTTCAGGGGGAGTAAAGAATAAGCTACCTTATTGAATTCCACCTCCTAGATCCCTCTCTATCATCTCTCCCTTCTCTCCCCACCGTATCTATGGTTCCCCTAGATTATGTGCTGTTTCAACTTTGGTGACTCTATTGATTTTGTAGAAATGGATTTTTATTCAGGTCATGGGGTTGCTTTTCTTTTAGAATCAATAACTGCATTATTCACTAATGTGGAGTTTGTTCAGAAAGATATTCAAATGCAAACTTATAGTCTAAACCTAACTGTGAAATGGACAAAGATAACTGATATGAGAATGACAGAGCAGACATGTCAAGCCCTAGCTGAAGCCAGAATAAATCTAAAACACTATCAAGTCCAGCAGACCGTCTACTCATTGCTATTCTCTCAGTGATAACAGTTTTAAATATATTATTGCCCTATTGAAATGCCTAACACCAAGATATGGAGTAATTTAAGATATGTATGTTTATATATATATATCTTATATATATAAGAATCTGATTAATAAATAGATAATATCAATAGATTATTTTTTCTATTATGATGCCCTGTATAAAATACATTAAGGAATTTTTATGTTAAATCTAAAGTGGGAGGAAATTAGCCTTATTCAAACTTATTTAATTTAATTGTTTCAAAGGTACATGATTTATAGTAAAGAATCATAAGCTAAACGTTGATCATCATTGTATACTTTTCCATTCATATGATTAAAAGTATTTATAAATTTTAATTTTAAATTTCTCATACAGCTGCAAATATCTGAGATTATATCTTTTCTAAACACTTCTATGAGATCATTTCCTAGGATTCTTTATAGGATTATGTGGGAAAATTTAACTGACTAGAAATATAATTAATAACATTGTTAGTAACACATAATTTTAATTAAAATTAGTCTAAAATATACATTAACTTGAAATGAGAAAAATGAATTATACCAATAGATCCAGATTATATTACTTAGATTTGTTTCTTACTCTGCCATTGCAAATCTATAATTGATACTGCTAATGTAGTGGAATTTGAGTAAATAATATGACTATGTTCACAAAATGGCCAAAAATGCCTTATCAGGATAATTTTAAATTAAAATAAATACTTTTCAGAATATTATCTTTAATACTCTATTAAATGGCAATATGTTGCTTGACTTTTATCCAAATACCAAAGAATTGTTTCCAGGCAATTTTACTAATTTTCACTGTGCACTATCAAAAAAAAAAGTTATTACCTGACATTTCCTATAATTACACGTTTTTCAAGGTTTTCTAAATACTATAACCTATTGAAATTCATTGACAGCATCAAAAATCAGGCAAAATTTAAAGAATAAATGATAACTTTGAATTGTCTTGAAATTGGGGAGGGCACTCCTGGGGGTAAATCTAGTATCCAGAAACTATACACATTTTATATTATTTTGTTAAAAATTCGTATGGTTGTTCAAAAACAAAAATAAAAATTAGTTTTCAACTAAAAAAAGGTATATTTTATGAATAAGTTGCTTTTTAGGGCCTACAGAAAGTGGAAATATTTGTAGGATAAAACAGGGAAGCCAGATGTTAGAAGTAATGACAATTCATGAGGATTCGTTTTACTGGTTGTTAAAGACTCATAGACATTTTTGTGTGAACCAAAAAGCAAAGCGTTATTAAAAAGTTAAACCAAAAAATTCTACAAGCATTTTTTGCTAGAAAAAATAATTAAATGAGTGGAACATGGAAATTATTTCACTAGGTAAATGAATGATGCTGAATAACCTTTTACCATCTATGCAATGTATCTGAAATAGAAAATAGTTAAATTCTCAGCGATAAATCAAAAAAGGGTAGTAATGAGAAATTACTTGTTTATATGAGCAATAACTACAATGATTATGTTTTATTCACAAAACAATAGAAAAACAGATCGCTAAGAAAATGTCCCAGAAATAGAAACTGATTTCTCTAAACAACAGTTACAGAAAAAAAAAAAATTTGAAGAATCACAGCTCAACATTAAACTGAATTATTTTTTACTGGGGGTTTTTGTAGATGTAATAAATAAGCTCAAATTCTCAAAATGTAGAACAAAATGTTCTTCTAAATTTATAAAATAAATACTTATAAATCAAAAACACAGAAAGTACAGGAAAATTGGTATGAATATTTATGAAACAAATGTCTATTCTTTCCACAAAAAAATAAAATGTTTAAACAAAGAACAAAAGCTAAAAAAGTTTTCTTGATTTGACAAGTATACTTCGTGAATTTTGGAAGAATTGTATGAGTTAAATATGTTCATTGCACTATTGTAATTCTAGATTCATCCAAACGAACATAATGGTTACTGAGACAATAAGCAAAGAATATATAGAAATATAAGACATTTTAAGAATCTAATATCACTAGTACTGAAAGGCAATAGCAATAGTGAAATACAATTTCAGACAATAGGCTAACATTCTGAAAACATTTAGATTGGAGCAGGTTGGGCTGGGGTATCAAGTGGTTAAAGGTAGAATTTCATTGCAAATGATTTTAATTTTTTTTTTAAGAGAGGGACAGTGAAGAAGAGAGAATCAACTTTGTTTAGTTTTCCATGTGGCTTTCGTTGCTCCAACACTTTGTTGTGTACATGGTGCATTAAAACAAAGAAAACTAATCTTGAAGAACAACAAGAGCTGGAGCGGTATCTCAGTGGTTACAGGTCTTGCCTGGCATGCACAAGAACTCGGGTTCAAGCCCCAGCACCATGGAGACAACGAAGTCTCAGAGCAAAGAAGGTCATGTGAAAAACAAAATAAAACTGATTCTCTCCCTCTCTCTCTTTCTCTCTCTCTCTCTCTCTCTCTCACACACACACATACACACTGTTCCTCTTTCATTAAAAGAAAAAAAAAGAACAACAACAACAAAAAGTCATGTACAAATTGAGCAACAGAATTAATTGCTAGAGGTTTGGGGTTAGGAAATGGCTCAGAGTGATCATGGTGACAAGAAGGACCAGCACTGCACAGGGAGGAACTCAGTCTTTACCCTTGACTGTGAATCTCACCTAATGGCAGCCCAGGTTGTGAGCTCAGAGAAAAACAAACCCCAAAGTAATGAACTCAAGAGGGAAACAAACGGAAAAATTTTAGGAGTCAAATAGCTACAATAAAAAAATGAATAAGAAAAATGGCAAATAATGAAACCTATGTGAAATACAGTAGAGTTTTTGTGTCAATGAGGTTAGTAATGTTAACTAAGCCTTACAAATCTTAACATGATAAGTATATGGAAATAGTAATATTCAGCAGTTATAATGAGTGATAGTTTAAAAAACAAGTTTGAAAAATAACAATGTCTGAAATGAATCAGGTTGTATTCAGTTGATAATATTCAAGAGGTAAACAAAGGGACAAACTGTGTCTTTTTATTTCATGATGTTCTTCTGGATTTATTTATTTCCCTGGTAGAATTTCTTCTCTGATAGTTTTTTCTAACCGTGAAAATAAAAGAACTAGTAACAATTTCTCCTGAAAAGAAAGCAGGATCAGAACATTTTGGATAGTTGACAGTAATGATCAGTGATTTGTGGAATCGCCCACATTCATGTACATGCACTTACAGACTTTAGAGAAAAAATAATCTAAAATATAAACCATAATAATATAAAATTTGGCACCCTGGAATAGTTTATACAAAACAATTACTGAAAAATGTAAACGTTTCTTAGTAAGAGCTTGCCCACAGTAACACTGTTTGTTCCAAACCTCAGGTGCAACACAAGTGCTAGAAGAGCTTGATGTAATATTTTCAAGGTGTTAAATAAAAATAATGTGAAGGCCCAAGTTTCCTCTTTGCTAAATCAGTAGTCACCAAACTAGAGCCACAGGTCAAATCTTCCATGTGGTTTGCTACCAGAAGTAAAGTTCACACTTACACCTTTTTTTTTTTTAACTGAGGCTACTTTTGTACTTTGATGGTTTCAAAATAACAAAAGAGGCAGAAATGTTGCTATAAATGTAATGCGCAGAAAACTTGTCATGCTTGTTCATTATGTACATGGATGATGAGGATGGGACTCTTATACTTTTCTGAAAGCCTGAAATCTTCCATACATTGGATTTAAACATCTACTATGTATGAAAATTGAAGAGTAATTGGAGATTCAAAATTTGAATGTTATCTAAAATGTAAATGTAATGAATAGTGGGAAATTTTATCAATGACAGAAAATAAGAAACAACAGTGAAAGCAATCTTCAGAAAAATACCTATCACACAATATGAAAGCAAGATATTTTAAAATATGATAAAAGTGAATGAATACTCAACATAAATATTTTGTACATATTATTTTGTACTATTCAAATAAGAAATATAAACAAATGTTTAATTTTTCTTTATGCAAACATATACAAACATATAACATATATTACTATAATATAAAATGTGTTCTATATGCATTAGCACATTAAATATAATATACATGCATACATTTTATAATTATATAGTTTTGTCTTTATAAATAAGTTTAATTTGGAAATTTTGAAAAAAATCCACTTTTGTCCATTAATATATCAGTCCAATGTGTTCTTAAATCCACAAAATGTTTCTAAATTTAGTTAGGCTTAGAATTATTAATCTCAGATGCCATTTTATGTACAAGAAACCTTATTGCAATCTAGACAAATATAAAAGATTTTAATGGTAAAACTTAATTATCAATGGAAATATCCTTCCATAGGTATAGAAACTATGAAGAACAAATAAAGTTTTCTGTTGGTAAGACAATATATCAAAAAAGTAAAACAATAACCAAAAGATATACACTACAAAAAATTCATACCTAGAAAAACCATCTAAAGAAATAAGTAAATAATTGTTACCTCTGAAGATTTTAATATACAAGGAAACAAGACAGAAAGCTGTTTAAAATAGGAATAAATAGATAAAAGATTATGCAAATGCTGTCTTTACAACCAAAGAAACCATATTTTAATAAAAAGTAAAGACGTATTTGAAAAATTTAACAAATGGGTTCTCAAATGTATTTGGAAGAATATACATTATCTAAGAAACAAATCAATTTGAGAAAGATACAGTCAACCACACAATTGGCATACTGTAAATAGTCATTTTTCAAAAGCACCATACTGATACAAGAACAGCAAAAAAATCAAATATGACAGACGAATCAAATGTGCTCAGAAACAGACTTATTTAGAGAGAGAAAATTTAGTAATGAAAACTTGACATTGCAAATAGATTGAAGCAAGCATATGTTAGTAGATGGGATGGGGAAAATGTGATTCATTTCTGGAAGAGAACTGAGTTGAATTCCCCAAGTTGTATTGAAGTATAAAATCTATATTTGTTAAAGAAGCAAATGTGAAAAGTGAAAGAAACCTGATGGATGGAAATGGGTCCAAATATATTTATGGTCATGAGTCATGAAGAACATCTTGAAGAATACCTCAAGACACAACTCATAAGTTGATACGTCAACAGAAAGATGACGATATGGAGAACATGTTTGCAATATCCAAAATTGACAAAAAATCTTACACATGAGAAACTCTAAATGGAAACAACAAAGACACTGTATGAAATTTATAGACTATACATTAAAGTCTAAATGCCTAACAAAACTAAAAATACACAAAGAAGTCAAATGTACTCTAAACATTGCAGTATTCTTGAAAGTAAACCTTATATCCATGAGATTGGTAGAAAATAAAAATGGTGAAAAAAGAAAATGCTTTCCCCAATTTTGGAGATGGAAATTGACACAAGTAATATGGAGAGTAACTTATTCAGTAACTTGTGAAATTGAGTTTTCACATATTCTATAATTCAAATAATCTTACTCTTCAGTTTATATATAGAAAACTACTCATATAATTTCATGAACTATATGAGAACTAGTATGCTACGTATTAGAGTGGAGATTTGAAGGCAAACCTGTAACATTTAGCAATGGAATAGATGAGTAGTTTGTAGTAGTTGGAAAAGACAGGAATAATACAGAATTTCGAAGCAAAGAAATAAATGAATTTTCATCTCTGCAGGCAAATATTTAAAATTAATATTTAGTGAACAGCATTAAGTAAATGAATACAATCCAGACCAAATATCTAAAACAAGGATTAGATATGAGAAAACCTACTTATAGTATAGGCTAGCAAACACACACAAGGATTTATATCCAGCCCATTGGGTCATTGCCCATGAAATGAGGTACACGGTTAATTTAAATCTGCACATCTAAGTATGCCAGTATAATAAAATGTACTACAGGATATTATTAGCAGGGACAGCAAATGGCTGGTGTATTCATTTTCTTTTTTAAAATGTTGTGAGGCTGGAGTGGTGCTCAGCAGTTACGACGCTTGCCCGGCATGTACAATAACATGGGTTTGAACCCAGCATCACATACACAATGAAATGTTGGAGCAAAGAACATCACATGAAAAACTAAATAAAGTTGTTCTCTCTCACACACACACTCTTTCTCTCTCCCTTCCTCACTCCTTTCTCTCTCTCACTGTCTTTCTCTCTTTGAAAAGAATAAAAATAAAATGTTGCTTAGTTATATTCTCTTATTTTTAAAACTTGCTCATTGATTTCATTCTATCACTCTGTGTATCTGTTCTGCTTTCTAGTACTGATAATAAAAATAATATCAGCATCAAGCAATTTAAATTTTCACAGACAATATAAACTACATTGACAATTATGGGAGAAATATTCCACTTTTCCTCCATTTCACTGTTCTAACCAACAGCAGTATCAATGAATAGAACAGGTGGATAAATGCAAATTATTTATTGATTAATTAATTGTTTGTGAATCTGACACAAAACAGTATGAGACATTACGTGTGTGATGAACCTAGACATTCTGCTTATTCAGAATCAATTTGAAACACTGAGTATGCCTCAAACTCTTCCTTATACAGACAGACACTCCTTGTAAAGGATTCCCCTCAAAATGCAGTTTGTTTTCCCATTGGTTACTGTGCTTCAATTTATTATCTATTTCATTTTTTATCTTATAATTATTAATTAGCTTGCAAAGGATCATCTATTTGACCAAGTCAGAGATCTTTGTATGCTTCAGTGGTCACATCCATAGGACATCCCAGGAGCAATGCAATGAATGAAGGAAGAGGAAAATCAGGCAGGCAGGCAGTGGCTTATGATTTATTTAATTTTTTTCCCACATTTATTAGAAGTATATTGCGATACAGGATACAGATAAGGGGGAAACATTGTCAAAACTGTAGCAATCATTGTGTATAAACTTTGCTAACCAGGGGTAATGCTAACACATAGATAAGCTACTGTGGGTTTCATCTAATGCAGTTTCCCCCAGAAGAACTCATGTGTTAAATGGGTATCTAGTGTAGGAA
>PVKS010015699.1:0-45493 GCA_004027875.1 Aplodontia rufa
GACTCCTAGACGTATCCATGGCCCACTGACTACCATGCAGGGGACTCCTAGACCTTATCCACAGGCCACAGACCATATGGCAAAGGACTCCTAGACCTTATCCACAGGCCAAAGACCATCTGGCAGGGGACTCCTAGACCATATCCATGGCCCACAGACCATTGTGCACAGTTCCTGGGGCACATAAATCAATTCACCCGCGAAATTTACTCTATCTAGAGAGCAAAACGGATATGAGTGGAGTGTGTATTGGAGTCTTGGGATTGAGAGGAGAGGGTTTAATAGCTGGTCCCCTTTAGGAACGTCTTTGGCGGGTGGGGGCTGGAGCAGTGGCTCAGATGTTGGAGCACCTGCCTGGCATGCGCGAGGACCCGGGTTCGAACCCCAGTAACACATGCACTAGTAAGTGTCGGAGAAACAAAGACCAGATGCAAAAATAAATAAAACGGATTCCGTGTGTGTGTGTGAGTGAGAGAGAGAGAGAGAGAGAGAGAGAATGGCTTTGGTGGGAGGCGGGGAAAGATGCCAGGGCCATGGTTCAACTCTTTTAAACAAAGTCACTGCGCGCCTGGCCGCGCTGCACCGGGCTCCGCTCCGGGTCCCTCCCGGCGAGGCTGCCGCGCCTCCTCCGCCAACCCCCGCTGCACCGGGCTCCGCTCCGGGTCCCTCCCGGCGAGGCTGCCGCGCCTCCTCCGCCAACCCCCGCTGCACCCGGCTCCGCTCCGCGTCCCTCCCGGCGAGGCTGCCGAGCCCCCTCCGCCAACCCGCCCGCCGGAGCAGCAGCGCGGCCCGGGAGTTCCGCCTGCCTTAGGGACTGGAACCCGCGCCCTTCTCCTCTCGCGCCTCCTAACCTTAGGGTGGGTGCCCATCCAGGCGTCCTCGGGCGCCCAGGGGTGCGCGCCTCGGCCATCACGAACGCCTCCCGGGTCCAGACCGCTACAGCCGGGAGTCGGCTCGGCTTCGCCGCGCTCCTCCATGGCCGCCCGTGCGGCGCGCCCGCGGTGCGCCACGGCTCGGGCCCGACCAGAAGCAGGGGCGCGCGCCTCTGGGTTCCGCCTCCCTCGGAGCCCGCGCTCCAGGCGCCCGGGGGGAAAGTTGGACCGGGCGCTCCCTGCGCCAGCGCCATCCGGTTCCACTCTATTTAGTTCAAACCCGGACGCCAGCGTGAAGGAGGTTCGAGGGCACCCTGAGCCTGGACGCCCTGAACCCTCCTATAGCCAGCAGCTCACTTGGGAAAGTAGGGGGCACTTAAAATCCTCTGCATTGCGCTCAGCATTAGCCTGGGAGGGCTGGGGAGAGGGGGGCCTCATTCAGTGCCCCTGCCTAGAAAGTTAAGCAGGGCCGCAGGTTTAGGTCAGATGGGATCCAGTTGCTGAAAGCGTGGTCAGAAAGGCGGGACACAGATCAGCATCAGCTTAAGCGTGTGAGCAGTGCAGACCAGCAGACAGGACGTTACAAGCATATTTTTGTATGTATTAAGGGAAACAGGGAAGCATTGAAGACTTCTGGTACTTTCTAACAGAATCAGCCTGATGTCCTGAGAATGGACGGTAGCAAGCAAGAGTAGAAGCAGGGAGTAGTTAGGAGGCCATGGCATGAGCCAGGACAAGGAATGAAGATCAAAATTCAAAGTCCCTGGCTGGATAGAACTTCTACGTCCAAATACCCAAATACAGCCAAGAACCTACCCTTGAAACTGACAGACAGGATTTTTAATATGACTATTATAATTACCCTCAATGAAGTACAACAAAAAGTGTTTTCAGTGGATGAAAAAAAATCCCAAGAGACAAAAAGTCTCAGCAGAAAGGGGAGGGGGGAAGCCTTTTAAAAATTAAATGATCTTTGATTTTTCTTCGTAATGAAAGAAACTTTCAGAAATTTTAAAAGTTCACTGGGTGAATTTAACAGCCAAAGGGAAAGTACAGGGGAATAAGTAAGCGAACTTGAAAATACAGCAATAGTAATCATCCAAGGTGAAAAAACAAAGAGAAAATTGGTTTTTATAAATGAATAGACTCAGGGGTTGGGGATTTAGCTCAGTGGCAGAGCGCTTGCCTAGCATGTGCAAGGCCCCGAGTTCGGTCCTCAGCCCTAAAAAAAAAAAAAAAAAAAAAGTAAACGGACTCAGATGCTTGTGAACATGATATTAAACAGTCTAACATACATGTAAATGGAACCACAGCAAGAGGAAAGAAAAAATGGAGCAGGAAAAAAATTGAAGAAATGATGGCCAAGATTTCCCCAAATTTGATAAGACAAAAATTTTCCAGCACAAGATGCTAAATGAACACCAACTAAAATAAACATAAAGGAGTCTACACTGCTTCAAACTGTTGAAAATCAAAGAAAAGGAGAAATCTTGAATCTATCCAAAGAAGCATACTACATTATGTACAAGGAGAAGCCACAGATGAGATTCTAAATTGCCCTAGAATATGTTTCATTTAAATGAAATCATTAACCTTTGCCTCCTCAAAGCAGCTACAAAACCCTGAAGAAGCAAACAGCACTGAAATTTGTAGGCTCATTGAAGCACTCAACACTGACACTAATTCAAGTAATTGGAAGTAAATAAATCTCTCTGGTCCCTGAAGATCTAAATCAGTTGATATGATGGTATTTATAGAAGCATTAAGAGCATTTTGTTGCTAATCTGAGTAGAGGGGAAATTTTATAAACCGGTAATGAGATCTAATGGAATCAGATCCTGTGTGAATAAGTCTCAAACATCTTCAAGGAAAGATTTACAGTTTAACTTTAAGAAGAAAAGGGACCGGGGGTGGAGGGCAGAGAAAGGCAGAAGGATTAAAAAAGAACCCTAAACTGAAAAAGCAACAGGGGCATGCATGCCATGCTTTGTCAAACAGACTAAGCACTGTTGCTTAGAAAAAACATGATATATTTAATCTTCAAAATATTCAATGCCGCTGAAATTTAATATCATTGTCAATTTGAAGAGCTGAAGAATAAAAATGGAGTGTCACTTGGCTTCCAGATTAAGCAAAGAAAAGTTTTAAATAGGTCTTGCTGATTGGAAATGGCGACGAATGAACACAAAGGGATTTGGGGACACTTACACTATGTGGTATTTAAAGTGTAGAATCATAAGGGCTTTTGTGGCAATCTAGAGTGATATCCCCCAAGAACAGGGTAAAGTTTCAGCTTCTGATAGACTGAGGGAGTTCTCCTTTTGTAAATGTTTCGTTAGTTCATTGTGTTAGAGAAGCAAAGTGGTTAGGAAAAAAAAGAGGTAAGTAACAACAAATAAAGTTCTCTCCAGAGTATACTGCTTTTAATCAAATTCTGTGTAATCTGGCGCTTACTGTACTGATTTCCTAACTTGATATCCTGAGTCAGACCATTTTATTCCTACAAAAAAAAATCTGCAGTGTCTAGGCAGAGACATTAATTCAGTTGGAGTCTCAAGAGGAAAACTGAACTGTGATGCAAACTTTTAGTGTGTTGTAAAAAAGAACAAGAATAAAAAGCTTTTGCACAGTATTGTATAAGACAATGATCTCAAGCTGAAAAATGTAGGCTAGCATTCTAGATCAGCTTCTCATTTATAGTTGTTCATATATATCTTCCTTTTTTGTACAAAAACCATACAACTTCCCATTCTCTATTTTAAGAAAGGGTGAGATATTGGTTCTTCTAATTAAATTTAAAAGGCACAAAAAGCAATTTATGTTTCAAAAAATATCCCATCTCAGTCTCTAGCTATTTATTCAATATCTGCTATCAAGATGCCTTCCTGAGGACAGAGCAGAAACCAACACTGGAAATATGCAAAATGACTAATTCGTATTAAAATTACTCCAAAATATAACAGTGATTGTGGTGAGATAGTGATTATGGGAGATTTTTTTCTTTTTTCTTTTTTTCCACCACTTCCAACATTTAAAAAAGTCTCTAGTAATGTAGATTTTAACAAACAATTGAATTTTAAAGCTATTGGTCTAAGAGAACTAATCTAGCCCTCCGAATTCACTAACCTTGTTGTAAATGCCCCTCCCTGCTCCCTTCAATTCCTCCCTCCTCCTTCCTTCTTTGTGCTTTTCCTTTCTTCCTTTCTTGTCCAAATCTTCTAGTACAGCATCAATCAAGTAGAAGTGATGAGATCTGACATTCTTGTTGTTCCTGATCCTAAGGGGAACACTTTCAGTCTTTCAGCATTAAGAATGATGATAGCCATGGGCTCCTTGCACATGTCCTTTATCAGGTTGAGAATGGCCCCCTCCCTTCTTTTTTTTTTTTTTTAAGAGATAATGACAGTGTGAGAGAGACAGAGACAAAGACAGAGACAGAGAGACAGAGAGAATCAATTTTTATTGAGTTTTTCACATGGCTTTCATTGCTCTGACACTTAGTTGTGTACATGGGTGCTGGGGTTTGAACCCGTGTACTACCACGTGCCGGGCAAGCTCCATAACCTAGGCGCTACCGCTCCAGCCCCGAGATGGTCCCCTTTAATTCTGTGCATAAGAGTTTCAGTGAGGAGAGTTTGCTAGGTTTATAAAATGCTTTTCCTGCTTCTCTTGAGATAATTATGTGATTTTTCTTT
The DNA here is from genome assembly GCA_004027875.1 of Aplodontia rufa. Classification (NCBI taxonomy): domain Eukaryota; kingdom Metazoa; phylum Chordata; class Mammalia; order Rodentia; family Aplodontiidae; genus Aplodontia; species Aplodontia rufa. The sequence goes on from PVKS010015699.1 coordinate 4,568, forward strand.
TCAAGTTTATCAATATGATAAATTGTGTTGATTGATTTTTTCCAATTTTATTGTGGTAAAATACATATAATGAATTTTACATCTTGACCATTTTTAAATTCACAGTTCCATAGTATTAATATATTCATAATATTCTGCAACTATCACCAATATTCTTCTCTAAAATTCTTCTCATCTTATAAAACTGAAACTTTATCTCCTAAACAGTAACTCCCTCATTTCCCCTACACTAGCCCCTGACAACCACCATTCTAAATTTGGGGGTGGGGTACTAGGGATTGAACCCAGGGATGCTTCACCATTGAGTGACATCCTCCACCCATTTTTTTAGTTTTTATTTTGAGACAGAGTCTTGCTAAGTTGCTCAGGGCCTTGCTAAGTTGCTGAGGCTGACTTCTGAACTTGTGATCCTCCTGTCTCAGCCTCCCCAGCACTGGGATTACATGCAAGTGCCACCCCAGCCGGCCACCATTCTAATTTCTGTCTCTATACTTTGTCCTACTCTCCATTCTTCATGTAAGTGGAATTATACAGTGTATTTCTTTTTGTTACAAGCTTATTCACTTAGTCTGATGTCCTTCAGGTGGCTATGTTGTAGCTTATATCAAAATTTCCTTCCTTTAAATATTTCGTTGCAGGCATATATATATAATTTGCTCATCCATTAATCAGTCATTGGATACATGAGTGACTTCTACCTTTTAGTTATTGTGAATAATGCTGCAATGAATGTGGGTGTACAAATATCTCTTTGAGATGGTGCTTTCAATTCTTTTGGTTATATACGGTTATATACTCAAAAGGGAAATTAGAATTGTCGGATCACCTGGTTAATTCTGCTTTTAAGTTCTTGAGGAACTGTCATTCTATTTTCCATAGCAGCTGTAGTTTTTAACATTCCTCTCACTAGTGCACCAGGGTTCTAATTTTTCTACATCCTCTCTAAGGCTTGTTATTTCCTGTTTTTGTTTTTTTTTTTTTTGAAAAAGCCACCCTAAGGGGTGTGAGATATTATTGTATGATTTGCATTTTCTTAATGATTACTAACATTCAGAAACTTTTATGTGCTAATAGTCTTTTGTTTTGAGAGAGGGAGAGTGAGAATCAATTTTCTTTAGTTTTTCATGTGATTTTGTTGCTACAACACTTCATTGTGTATGTGGTGCTGGGGTTCGAACCTAGGTCCTCACACATGCCAGGCAAGTGCTGTAACTGCTGAGCCACCACTCCAACCCCCTAATAGTCTTTTATATATCTTTCTTTTTTATATCTTCTTTAGAGAACCATCTATTCAAGTCCTTTTCCCATCTTAAGAAATAATTTTATACTAAATTATACGAAATCATAATTTTCCAGCTTGCATTCTCCTTCCCATCCTACCCTGCAGCCCTGCTCCATGCCTTCAGTACAGTTTCTCAGACACACTGTGCTCTTTCATTCCTTGCTTGTGCGGTTCCACTTGGACTTCCTTCCTGTCTCCCCTTCTGCCCTTTCTCCTTTTCCTAAGATACACTCATTTTTCCTAGACAAAGCTTTGAGACAGTCTAACTTCAGCTCTTTGCAACTCAGCCACTGCTCTTCCTCCCTGTTTCCTTTCCCTTTCTAGGACCCAGAGTCCTCAAGCCCACAAGCCAAAAAATCCACTGGATTGGTTTGATCATCAAAGAGTTCCATGTTCCAAATGAGAATCCCATTTGTCAATCTCTGCCATCAGAACTTCTTAGAGTGCAACTCAGTTCAGGTGTTAGATCAGAAAATCTGATGTGATCCATTTGCAGATGTAGGAATGACAGAAGATAAGCCCTGATGTTCTTTTCCCTAGTGTTTTATGCTGAACTTGTCAATGCAAGTGAATTTTACAATGTAGGATTTTAGACTGGGTAAGACAGAGTAAAACAAGCCAGGTAGTGAAAGAAAAAGATGTTGGTTCAGAAGAAACAAACCTGGATGACGTGGTCTCCAGATTTCCTCTGCCAATTGCAGCCCAGCAGGGCACTTTTTCTCCCAATTTTTTTTTCCAGGAGAGGAGTCAAATGCTCAACACCCAAATGAGTGACATTTAGTAGTTTCATAAGTGTTTGTTGAATGAAAAAACGAGGCAAGTCTTCACTTTTTTTTCCACATTGAAGAAATTGATGTTCAGAGAGGTCCTCAAATCTCCAAGGTCATGCAGAAAATAAATGATACAAATGAGATGGAAATTCAGCTCCCATTCAAGCATCTATTGCTCTCTCTAGATGTCACCACTGCCATGAAGTTTTATTTCCTCCTCTTCTTGGCTGCTGGAGCCACTGAAACTGAAACCTCAAGAAGTTTTCCTGCAAGAAGTCCTCTGCCTACCCGAGAGGCCCTGCTCCTGCCACCACTAGGCTAAGGGTGAGAGTCAACTGAGGCTTTATTGTCCCCAAAGGAAGCACCCTGTGCTGGAAGAGTGTGGGGAGGGGATGAGAAAAAGTGCTGATTTCCAACTTCATGTGGGGACAATTGAGACAAGCTAGTGACCATAGAGATAAAGACATTCGTGCACAACCCTGACCTCCCATCCAATCAGTGTCCATGGAGAGGGAATCATAAGCATGGGTATTTAAAAATATAATTGGTGTTTATTTTTAATTAGGCTTTACAAATTAATTGTCTTAGAGCATTGATTCTATGCAAGGGAAAAATCCAAGATCCACATCATTGGTTTCTAAAGAACTTACAGAACAAGTCTGTGAGTAAAATGGAGACTCAACTTTTCCTAAGCTTCCCCTCCTCCTTTCTTACCTCATCCCTACTCCTATATTTAAAATTATCTTCTACTGTTACACACCCTGCTGTTCCCTTAATATTCTCAGTGACCACATTAGCACTCTAAGTTGACTAAAAGTCTTAAATAGTTGTTTTGCAATTTAGATGACTAGGAAAAGTTTGATTTCATCCATAGAACAGACTATGATTCTTTCTGGAGAATGCCATGGAGTTGACCTCGTTATAATATTATTAGAGGCCATAGGGTCCAGCACAAGTATAATTTTAGGTGCTTCATTCATTGAAAAAAAAAATGAGCTCAGATAAGCTGTGGACTTTAGGTAGCAGAAGGAAAATAAGACAGAACTGTGGCCTCCTGGCTTTCCACTGCCTGTTTGCAGTCATGTGAACATGGTGAATAGTAAACCAAGTGTCTCTCAGGCATGGGAATCTTAGTCTTGAATATCGCATGGGACATAGGCTAAGAAGTGAAAAGAAAGAAGCCAGAACAAGATGGGCATCATCTCTGTGAAACACTTCTACTAGTCCCTCCTTCACCACCACCCCTGTAAAAGTGACCAGGCCTTCCTCTGTCCTTCTGCTGTAGCTGGTTCATGCTTCCATCAAGACACGGCCAGGAGATAGGTTGTGAGCCCCTGAGAGCAGGCACCATCGCTGTAGGCCAGTGGAGGGGAGCGATGATTTAGGCTGTTAGAGATAAGAGTATGAATGTTAGAGAAGAGTGGAGGACAGGAGATAGATTTGGAGGATGAAGTCACTCCAGGAATCCACAAGGACAAGAGGATTAGCACATGGGAAAAGGGTATACAGGGAAGGGGCTTGGGAACAAGTAAGATCAGAAGAAATCATGGAGATATTATGTAACAGGTCAGGGAAGGCAAGAATCAAAGAGGTCACTGAATTTGCCAACCCTGAAGTCATCTGTGGAATCTGACAGACAGTCTCAGAGGAGAAAGCCGCAGACACATTGCCTGTGGTGGGAGAGATGGGAGATGAAGAAGACAAAGAGGAGGTGTAAACATCTTTTTCAAGGTGGGAGCCAGAGGGTTTCTGATTGTGGTCATTGTTTTGAGGACAGGGGACTGATAGGGTTTTCTGTTCAGAGAAAGGAATTGGGAGAAAGGCACCAGTGGAAGATTCCATGGACAGTGGAGATAAATGATGGAGAAAAACCATGGCAGAAAGGGAATAGAGGGTGAAGACCCTAGGGAGAATAGGAATCTGCTGTAAGGAGTGGACCTAGGGTTGATGGCTGGAGTCAGGGTGTTGAGGGAGCTGGATGGAGGTGGCCATGGTCTTCCGAGAGACTGAGCAGGTCAAAGGAGAGTGACCAAGGCTTCCAAGACACAAAAGTACAAAGATAGTGGGACAGAACCAATGGCTAGCCGGTTTGAAGGTCATGAACGAATCTTCAGTGGCTTCAACTCACCTGCCCTACTCAGAGTCAAAGCTACACAGTTCTCCAGGAAGGATCGTTCCATGTGCACTTCCCATGCTATCCTCAAGAATGAACGTCCTTTAGGAGTGCATCCTAGCAAATCCATATTATGTGCGGATTGCATTCTTCCTTGGCTCCTTCTTCTCTGTCCTTTTCATTAGAACAATGCCCTACAAGGAGTTTCTTTTTATTTTCAGGGGTCTGACGTGACTCTAAAATTCTCTGTCTTTAAATTTGTTGTTATTGTGTGTTTACTAGGTCAAGAATAATTTCAGAAGTAATGTCTTAAGGAAATGCAAACCTTCTGCCTTTGTGGTCCTTTAAAAACTGTTTATCACAGGCGTGATAGTTGGGGTGACTTTCCATTTCAGAACTCCACTCCTTGGTCAATAGGTGCATTATGGAAAACTGGATCCATTGCATCACAGTGAAGGACTTCAGACTGCGGTCTGCAAAAGCAGAATAAATTTTCTTGGTGTTTTACCGTGTACACACACACACACACACACACACACACATTGGCAGACACGGCCACACCTCTCAGCTCCGGGGGGGAAGCCACAGACCTCATCTGTACCAGCTGAGCCTGGACTAGAGGGACTTTCTACTCGGGACCAACAGCCCCGCGGCCACGACTGTCTGTGAGCCTGAGCCGCGGGTGAGCGCTGGCGGGACAGGTACGCGGTGCTCTCTGGCGTCAGGCCCTGGGCCGTAGCGGCGGCGGCGGGAGGGTCGCGGGAGCTGCAGAAGTCGGTGCCAGAGTGCGCTCGCCGGCCTGGGCGAGCCGCACCCCTGGCGGCAGCAGGCAGCCTCCCCTCTCCCCGGGAGCCGCCGCCGCCCCTCCCGGTGGCCTCGGGCGCCCCCAGGCAGCGGGGCTCAGCGCTCGCAGCGAGACCTGCTCGCCGCCAGCCCCAGCCCGGAACATGGCTGCGCGCCCCGCCGCCACCCTCGCCTGGTCGCTGCTGCTGCTGTCCTCCGCCCTGCTCCGTGGCGGCTGCAGGGAGCGCTTTGCCGCCGAGTCGGACTCGGAGGAGGATGAAGAAGAGGCGCTGGTGTTCCCCGAGTCGCCCCTGCAGAGACCCACGGTGCTCGTGGCCCTCCTCGCCCGCAACGCTGCGCACACGCTGCCTCACTTTCTCGGCTGCTTGGAGCGCCTGGATTACCCCAAGAGCAGGATGGCCATCTGGTGAGCGGGCGGGGGCCACGCGGGGAGGCGGGAGCGTCTGCAGAGTGGGGACAGCGACCCGCGCAGCGGGCGAGGGCACGCGGGACGCCTGGAGCACACACCCCTCGCTGCCTGCGCGGGTCCTTGGGATCGCGAGGTGGCGCTGGGTAGGACGCGCGGGTCTGTGTGCCCTCCGGGTGCTAGAGCTAACCAGCCCGCGGAAGAGAGTACGGTGATGTAACAACTGGGTGGCCTTGTCCCTGAGCATCACCCCCCACACCATCGCCACAGGGGGATAGGCGAGACCCCTCTGGTAGACTTCATCTCTCTCCCTTCCAATTCTCGAAATTTTCCCTATACCCCTAACCCTGGGTGAAGGGAGAGTGCTGGTCGCAGCCCCTCCAGACGCAAGATACGGAACATAACTTGGGCTAGCAAAGGGGATCGCAGTGGTGGGGTGGCTCTGATTTCTTTGTGCAGGGCTCCTGCCTGCGCTTCAGAAGCTGGACAAGTAGCTTCTGGCCTGGGGTTGGAGGTGGGGTGAAAATCTAGTCTCAGGGATGGACATTAGGCGCGCGCGCTAAGTCTTCCCGACCGCAAGTGTGCTGGGTACTGTCATCTCCCAAGCGTTCCAGGCTGTCCCTGCTTGTGCGTCCTCCTGGGACGCAGTAGGTGCAAACAACGTAGGGTGCACAGGGGTACTGGGACCTGGAGCGCGATGGAGCCGCCCTCAGGAAGAGAAACAGCCAAGTTTTCTCCAGATGAAACACCGCTAGTCCTGGTTCTCGGCGTTTGCTGCGGGGAGAGACAGGGCTCCTGCAGAACTCAGTTTCGCATCTTTTATAAAACCAAATATCAGCCGGCAAGAAGTTGGCCAGGTAGGCTTTAAGGGACTGGCGGAGAAGGAAGTGGACTCTAATTAGGGGAGACCGGTGATCAGGTACTCAGACAAAAGGACTCAGGTCCCTGAGGCTGACAGAGCCTGGGTCACTCTGGAGACATTTAAATTCTTTGTCAATAAAAAGAGTTGACCTCAGAAAAGACACATGCTTAAAGCAGCGGTGGGCAGAAAAAGAGAAAGGATAAAGGCAGCCGCTGAAATTGGCCGCCTAACGGTGGGTACCTGGCGGGAGAGGTGCAGAGGTGAGAAAGCAAATAAGCGGTACAGTGCGGCAGTGTGCTGCACACTGCGTTACTGTGTACCCGCTATGCGTGACGCCCCCACGGAGCGCCGCCTATGTGGGCAGTGGGAACGCTGGTCCTGCTCCAGCAGGCTCTAAACCAGAAGGAAGGGTTATTTTTTTAACCACCTCTATACCAAAAGAAAATTTCAAAAATGTCAGTTCTCTTACTGCTCTTTGTTTTTTGCAAAAGGAATGTTTTACAGTATGGTCTTGGTTTTGAAGCACCATTCAGTTTTTCAAAACCTAAAAGTACATTTATAAGAAGTTAGTGGGTGGGGAGGCAGGCACCAGGCACCCAGTTTACAGATGTTGCCTCTTTTTATCACAGAGTAAACTTTTAAGAGAAATACTATAATGCTTGTTATATAAAAGAAGAAATTGGGACTTGCATCAGTTCAATAATCCACTTCAGGTTACAGAATTAATAAATGGCAAAACTGAAATTTTACTCCAAGTGTATCCCTAAAGACTGCCCTAAGGATACAGGAGTAGTGGGAATATGATAAAAGCAAAACTTATATACAAGACTATGAAGTTCGGATGAAAAGGCATGAGGTGTCACTAGCTTCATATGTACTTTGGGACAGGTTGTGTGGAATCCATAGGCACCAGCATCCTCATCAGTGAAATGAAGAAATAGGAACAAATGACTTCAAAAATTCTTTCTGGCTCTTGAATTCCACAGATTTTGTGACAAGATAAAAATCAACTGGCGATGAATGTACATCCTAAATGCCAGGGGCAGGCCAGGTTGTATGGATGGTGGTTCTGTTTAAATGGGTGTTATTCCAATTCCATATAGACTTTTGGGATTGATTCATTTTCCCTTACCCTCATTCATGGTGCCTGTCACTGTACCTTGTCCTTTCGCCAGTGTTCAAAAGTTGAGAGAGAAGCCCAAGGCCAGGGTAATGCAAAGTCACTGAAGACTTTGAAAACTCTTGGTTCTGTCTTAGAAGCCGTGTATGATTTATTAGGTAATAACAACAGAAATGCCAGTTTTTAAATAGTTCCTTCTAGCTCTTAAAGTATTTTCATCAACTGTGTCTGAAAAAAAGTTGAACAAAATATGGCTCCTTTTACTGGGTAGTGCCAGGTGATCTGAAAGGCACTTAAACGTTTTGGGGGAGAACTGAAGGATTTCTAAATCAGATTGGAGCACTTGTGTGGTCATGAAGGGGCTCTAGAGGAGTTGATACTTAGTTTGCATTGAGTTTTGAAGAGTGAATAGGAATCAGCTAAAACAAGGGGCATTCTAGGAAGAGGGATCAAAACACAAAAAGGCACTGAGGTCACTAACCAGGCTTCCACTTGGGAATTGGAGCTAGAGTCAGGTGTAATGACTGTGAGTCTCCAAACTCATTGTGTTCTACCACAGGCTGTCTCTGGAAATGCCGATATCTACACTGCACTAGAAAAGTATTTGGCTGGGAAGGATAAGGGGTGTAACCTCTCAAGGGCAGATGATCCCTCCATTTAAGACATGACAGCTTTAAAGGGGCTTCTGCCAAAAGCCTACCTCTAGTTGCTTTAAACCAAAATCTAGTCAACATTCTGAGATGCCAAGCTAACTATCCGTTCTACAAAGCCAGCACATGCCAACGTCAAAAATAGCTGAGCTACAGAGAACTTTACAAACAGAACACAGTTGAGCACAGAGCCTGGGTACATCTTCCACTGAATCGTGTCTTGGTAACTAGCCCTGTGCAGATCCACTCTTCTCATTCATCTTCCAAGCGCAGGAGCAACATCTGATAAGACTCCTTTCCTAGTTCACTGGGGGTCAGGACTTCTTTACAGATGTGACATTGAGAGACCTGGCTTGTAGATCATGTTCGGACTTCCCTGAGCTGTGACTTTTTCCTTACCTAAACCAGACCACATGTGCATTGTACACACAAGTGAGATGAGTACCGAAAAATGGATCTGAAAGGTTGTGAATGCAGGTATCTCAGCACTGTGTTTTGGGATCCGATTGAATAAAGAAAAGTTCATATTTTGTAGATACTTTGTACTATTGACCTGTCTCAAAACCCACCATGTGATTTGTTTTCCTGTGATAAGGAACTAAGGAAGGTGTTCCATGTATACTCATTCAAACAGGCACTGAGGTAAAGGGACTCACCTCTGTGTTGAGATGAAAGGAGCTGCAAGTCACTGTGACATGTGGCAGTGTACTTCAGTGGCTTCTCTGTAATTCAGTGGAGCCATGAAGAAGTGGCCTTAGCGGAAAGGCTGACCTCATCTGACTTCCCAAAGCTATGATTTAGGGGAGCAGGGCCACGTACCATGACAGTGAAAAATGGAGCTGGACACAAGGAAAAAGAGTTGGCCCACAGGAGAGCTGGCAGGGAGATAGTGGGATCCACAGAGTGTGTAGTCACAGGCAGTAACTGTTGTGTAATCACAGAATGATCTCTGCATTTCATTTGGTTGCATTTTGAAAACATCTTATGGATGTTCAAGTCCAGCGACGAGATTCTGGTCACATGAACATGAGCAATGATGAGCTTGTACTTGACCTGGTCTGCTGTCCTACATTTTGCACACGATCTCTGCACTGTTTGGGGATTATCTTGAATTTCCCTCCACATTTTAATAGCCAACCAGTAGCACTCTGGCAACTGTTTGACCAGGCACACTCATATAAACATCTTTATAAAATGTTCCTAACTACTATTAAGGATAGTTCTCAGCCCCAGAGGTGAAGAATGATGTCATGTTTTATAATCACAATACTGACATTAAATGCCGTATGTTATCTCTGTGGAGACAAGTTTCAGTTTTTGGCTGGAAAAGTACAATGACTCTTCAGTCTTTTTTTCACCATTAGCCTGTTTTCCCACCTTTCCTCTCCTTTCCCCCAATCTAATAGCCTGGAATGGAGGAGGGGATGTATAAAAATAGAGTCACACTAGGGCTAATATGGTGTATGATCAGAGAACATGGGTGAAGCTCTAAGAAGTCACTTCCTCACCTGCAAATGACTCCTAATAACCTCTATTGCAAAGAGTTGTGGGTAACAAGTAAATGAGATAATGTACATACATTTAAATAAATGCTACTGAATAAAAAAGAGAGTTGCTATTTCCTATTGATCTTTTCTTTTTTGTCCTATCTCCTTTAAATTTTTCTTTCAAAATGAAGATTTTAAAAAAGCTACACTGGACTGTGTTAATATGTACAATTAGCATGTTAATAAAAATAAAATGTAAAGAACATTGAAAAGGAAGTCCATTTATGTTCTTCCTTCCAACAAACAATTATCAGCACAGTGAAAGCTAACATTTGTGGAAACAGTGTTGAAAATGCTTTGGTATGACAACTGATTCACTCCCAAGGCTAGGTGGGGGAGTCCTTACAAATTCTGTTCTTTACCTTTACATAGGCAGAAACTGAGGCACAGAGAAGGTAAATAACTTGCCCGAGGTCACAGAGCTAGTGCATGGTGGAGCCAGGGTGTGACCCAGGCAGCTAATGCCACAGACTAAGTACAGATGGTCTGTTTAGGATCAAGAAAGGATCAATTAGTTCTAGTTTTTGCTTCTGTCCGTTGACCCAGAGCAGCAGTGTTTCTTTTGAATGAGAATTGTCCCTTATGCTGGAATGACAGGAGGCACTCATGGGTTCCTTTCCGCTGTCTTGATCATCTCATCACTTAGCTCAGGCTACTATTAAAGTCTGCTCTGTTTTAGTAGATTTCATAGGGACAGATAAGCATAGGGGTTGACATAATTTGGGTCACTGACTTGGTCATTGCTGCAAAGCAATAGAAATAATTTTCTCAAGTATTGTTAGAGGCAAATGATTACAGCACTTTTCGTATGCATATTAGCCACATTATGGGGTCATATTGATAAAATAGTCAGTTTTTCAGCTTTTTAATTTAATGGTCATGGGTTTGCTTATCCAGAAAGTCAGCTTTTTTCACAATGATTATAGAAAAACATTAATCCCAACTTCCAATTTCACAAGATAGTTGGACCTCACAACGATTTATTTCCTTTGGGTAAAAACTGAAGTGACTAATAAATGTCACTGGTCCGATTGCTTCCATTATGACCAGTTGCCTTCAGAATTAGAAAGGGTACTTAAACTGTCCTTGTTCTGTTTCCTGGAGTCCCATGCATGAGGAATCCAAAGCACAGGGAAGTTGGAGGATTGTCCCTGAATGGTGGCGTAAGATAACTGATTCCTGCGTTTTAAATCCTGTGTTTCATGTTGCTTGCTTTATAACAAAGAGCATGCCAGTTATTCTAAGCACAGTCTGGTTTTACAGATTTGACTTCAGGTCCTTTATCCAAGTGATTCTACCACTAAATTTCTTTGTGACTCCAGGTACATAACCATGCTTCTTGTGGTCCTCTTGTTGGGCTGTCTCTGGTGGTTGTAGGAATGAACAAAGGAAGCTTTGTGACCAGGAATGCTGCTGTTTGTGCCTTGGTCATTTTTCCAACACTTGGGCTGTAGCACTATATGGCACTGTCTCCAAGTCTGGGACACGGTATAGTAGAACCATTATAAGGCTTATATGGGGACTATAGCCGGACAATTATAAGGCTTGTTTCTGTGTATGTCTTGAGTAAAAACAACAATATACAGTAAAGTCCGAGGGAAAACTGCTAACCTCTATGTGGTTGTTAGACTATTCCCCAGTTACCGTGTTACGAAGAAATTTCACTGTTTGTGTTCAATCAGTTATTATTCATTGGGAGTTTAAAAATGTGTGCATTGTACATGTATTGAAATTCTTATTCTCAAAGGAGTGACTGGTTCATTCCATTACTCTTACACTGCTAACATCTCAGATGTTGCTGCATTTTTAAAAATTAAACCCCTTAAGGTTCATGTAGATGTATTTAATAGTAATTTAAGAACTTGGTCTCCTGACTTTATTTTTTAAATTGAAAATCAGTGCATTCCCATGATTAAAAAAAAAAAAACCACCTCAAACAGTGTGAGTGGAAATGTGATAAAAAGTAGATCTCCCTCTACTCCATGCCCCCTGCCAGAGGTGGCCAGTGACAACAGTGACTTGTGTATTCTTCTAGAAATTTTCTATGCATGCACAAATATCCTTTTCATTTTGTCCCAGATAGGATGTTTTAAATATCCCTTTCGTTTCTGCATAGCGTAATGTTTGAAACCCTGTCTCCTATACCAGGTCTTCAGACGCAGTCAGCCTCCTGCACTCAGAGCCCAGGTAAATAGCAGAGCCAGGGTCACATAACACTTGCTTCAGGTAGTTACTCTGACCGTCTCTCCAACAACTCCCAGCCTGTTTTCTGGCCTTTAGCCAGTGTGGTCATAGCCCCTGATTTGAAATTACTTTTTGATGAAGTATAATATACATTCAAAAATGCATATATCAAAAACGTATAACTTGATAACTTTTCACAAACAAAGTATGCCCTTGAAACTAGTAACTGACCTTGCCAGGGTTGCATTTGTACATGGCAATGTTGTTGGGGCTGAGTAGCCCCTGTCCCCTGGACTTGGTCCAAGCAGCCAAGTCCCCGTCAGGCCCACACGTGCTTGCATTTAACCTTAGCGTCTCCTTGGCTTGATTTGCCTGACCCCTGTTGGCATTTGGGTGGTGACCATTGCTACTTTCTCAGGTGACTCAAGAAGCCTTGTAATCTAAGTAGTAACCACTTTTCGGAAACAGCTGGCTTGGCAAACTGCTGTCAAGTGACCTAATGTTACTCTCCATTTCTATGATAGGAAAGCTGTGTGTTAACGTTCATAAAAGTTAAAAAAGCATCGTGATAGGTAATAATCAAAAATCCCTGCAGAATACACATAGAATGGCTATACCTAATCCACTGATATACGTGAAAATGTAGTGTTTGTGGTTGGAGGCTCAGTTGGTAGCTGTGTGTAAACTTTAGATTTGGCAGGAGAGCATTTCTTTTCCTCTCAGGAACACCACATGTACAGAAATCCTTTCACACTCAGACTTTGAATAATAGCTTCATGACATCCTACTAGGACTGAACTTATGGTTTTGTAAGTTTGATTTAATTGAAGTAATAATTTTTATTATTTTTAGTTTGTTTCTTAAATTCAGCAAGCTGAAGCCTGTCCCCCTGCCTTGTTGAGACTTTCCCCCCCTGCAAAAATAATGCAAAAGAACCCTGCTATGGTTCAGATATGAGATGTCCCCCCAAAAGCTTGTGTGTTAGAGCAGGAATGTTCAGAGACGAAATGATTAAATTCTGAGAGCTGTAACAGCATAATTCATCTTTTTGGTGGATAAATACCTGGAGTGGATTACTGGGTGGTAACTGCAGGCAGGTGAGGCTTGCCCTTGAGGATTGTATTTTGTCCCTGGCTCCTCTCACTCTTTGCTTCCTGGTTGCCTTGAGCTGGCAGCTCTTTCTTGCCACACCCTTCCACCAGGATGCTCCGTCTCACGCAGGCCCGGAGCAATGCACTTAGCAGACAGTGGACTGAACCTCTGAAACTGAGAGCCCAAAATAACCTTTTTCTCCTCTCATTTGTGCTTGTGAGGTATTTTAGTCACAGAAATGAAAATTTGCCTAACACAAACCCCGTCTCTCCAGTGTTTTCTGAAGATCCTTAAGAAGATGTGCTTTTCAGAAACCTGAGTAATAACAGTAGCAATCATACTGGGCTTTATAGCCCCCCAGATGTGCCAGAAGTCTGAGTCTGGGGACAGGCCCTTCCTGATGAGCATTTTGATGAGCACCTGATTTCATTGGGACATTGGCTGCATTAGAATAGCTCATATCCTTCCAGGCTGAGTCACTTCAAGGTCCATTGAGGGATGCGTAGCAGGCTGCAGAGAGGATGGCTTTTAACTGGAGTTTTCCCGATTTGGGCTGCCAGTCCCCCAAAACCACGAAGGTATCCCTGGGTATATATGATTTAGATAACAGGACTTTTAGGACACTTTAGGGCTCTTTTCAACCACGTATAGTTTTGAGAGGGGGAGGGAAGTGGATGACAGTGAACATATTTTCACAGGCGACAGATATGACGCTAAGAAAGGGAAGTCTACGAATGTGCATTGGTCGATGTCCTTCCTAAGAGCCATGTTAAGTTAGACATTGGTGCTTTTCAGGATCTTGGGAAAGGCACAATTTTCTAGATGCTAACAATGAAACTTAAATTCCTGGGATATCTGTGAAAAAAATATGTGTTTGTGGACATTTGGGGCCTGGCATTCCTCACATGAAGGAGTCCCTTGCTGGACTAATAGACGGCTTTTCAGTTTCCTTGGTTGCCAGCCAGCCTCGTAACCCTGCCCAAGCTGCACACACCATAGTGATTATGGTTTAGACGCGCCAAGATAGTGGAAAGTTGCTGCCAAATGGAATCAGGGGCTTTCATGTCATCGCCGCACCGTTGAACAGCAAGCTATGCGGCTCCCATGCTGCTGTCTTCCCTCTGCTGGAACAGGTTGCGTGGGAGAATGTTCAGGCAGGGGGGCCATGTCCTGGGTTGCAGACAGCCTCTGTGGACTTGCATGGAAGGCTTGAAGCAGCCAGCACACTAGAACATTTTAGAATGTGGGTCTCCTCTCTGCTCTTCCTCCATCTCGTTAAGACTTTAACATTTAATAGGTACGTTTACGATCATTCTAGAATTTTCTCTTTAGCAAAACAAACTGTAGGTTTCTAAACAAATGCATTAGAAATTTTATGATTATCAAGGAAATAGAAAAACAAGGACAAACCCAACACAAAATTAGTAGAAAGAAGGAAACAAAAATCAGAGCAGAAATATGTGAAATGGAGACTAAAAAGACAAGTGAAAAGATCAATGAAACAAAAAGGCAGTTCTTCAAAAAGATAAACAAAATAGATAAACCCATAGCTAGACTGAGAAAGAGAGAAAGAAACTCCAGTAAATAAAAATCAAAAATAAAAAGGGAGAAATTATAACTGACACCACAGAAATACAAAAGATCATTAGTTATTATTAGGAGCAACTATCTGCCAACAAATTTGATAGCCTAGAAGAAATGGGAAAATTCCTAGACACGTATACCTTACCAAGACTAAATCATGAATCAAAGACCTCAACAGATCAATAACAAGTAACAAAATTGAATTGCTAATAAAAAATCTCCTATCAAAGAAAAGCCCACAACTGGATGGCTTCACTGTTGAATTCTAAAAAAATATTTGAAGAACTAATACCAGTTGTCCTCTTTCTTCTATTCATTTATAGTTTTTAAAATTGGTGCCTTGTAGACATACATAAGGCCAAGATTCATTGTGGTATATACATATTTGTATGTAGGAAAGCTTGGTCAGTGTAGTTTTGATTGGCATTTCCCTAATTGCTAACAATAATGAATATTTTTTCATATATTTGTTGGATATTTGCATCTGATTATTACATTTTCTCATTTATTAATTGGGTTATTTGTTTTTGTGGTGCTGTTTTTTGAATTCTTTATATATTAATCCTCCATTTGAAGAGTGGCTAGCAAATATTTTCTCCTATTCCATAGGTTCTATTTTCACATTAATTGTTTCCTTTGTTGTACAGAAACTTTTAAATTTCGTGCTGTCCCATATGTTAACTCTTAGCATTGTTTCCTGAACTTTAGGGATCCTATTGCGAAAGTCATTACCTCTACCTATATACTCAAGTGTTGACTCTAGTTTTTTCCTAGGAATTGCATGGTCAACTAAGTCTTTGATCCATTTTGAGATGAGTTTTTGCAGAATGAGAGATAAGGATTTAGTCTAATTCTTCTACATATGGATAACCGGTTTACTCAGCCTCCTTTGTTTAAAAAGCTGCCTTTTCTCTGATGTTTTTGACACCTTTATCAAGGACCAAATGATTGTATCTTTGTGGGTTTGTCCTTATGTCTGTGTGTCTGTTTTTATGCTAGTACCGTGCAGTTTTGTTACTATAGCTCTACTATAATTTGAAGTCAGGTATTGTCATGCCTCCAGCATTGCTTTTTCGGCTTAGAATTTCTTTGGCAATTCTGGGTCTTTTATTCTTCCAAGTGAATTTCAGGACTGTTTTTTCTAGTTCTGTGAAGAATGTCATTGATCTTTTGATGGAGACTGAATCTGTATATTGGAAAGTTTGCTCTCTACAACATGAACAAGACAAGAATGCCAACCTTTCCCGCCTTCCTCCAACATAGTTCTGTTATAGCCAGAATAATCTGATAAGAGGAGATAAGTAAAGCCCATCCAAATTGGAAAATAAGTCAAATCATCCATGATCTTAAATATAGAAAATCCCAAAACTATAAGGAATAATGTTATGGCCTGGATCTGCAGTGTCCCCTAAAGGCTCATGTGTTGAAGGCTTGGTCCTCAGAGATGAGGCTTTGAGAAACTGAGTGGATCATGAGGAATCAAACCTAATCAGTGAATTAATCCATTTGTGAATGGATCATTTGCTTTCATTATTAGGGAGTGTTAGAAACTAGGAGTTGGGTCCTAGTTGAAGGAAGTAAGCCACTGGAGACATGCCCTGTAAGGCATGCCCCTTTAGCCCCACTCCTTCCTGGCTGCTGAGAGCTGAGCAGCTTGCTTCTGCTGTGCCCTCTCGCCATGATGTTCTGCCTGACCTCAGGCCCAAAGCAACAGAGCCCACCTGCCATCGCCTAGAAAGAAGCTTTGAATCTGTGAACCAAAGTAAATCTTCCACCCTTTAAGTTGTTCTTGTCAGGTATTTTGTATTTTGGTTATAGCAACAGAAAGCTGACCATCATAACTGATAAAGGAATTCAGCAAAGTTGCAGGATACAAAAATCAACACACGAAAATCAACTGTGTGGCTATAGGCCAATAGCAAATAACTTGAAATAGAAATCAGGACAGTATTGCATTTACAATAGCTACGAAAAATCCCCAAATACCTAAAAAAAATTTAACTAAAGAGGTGAAAGATGTACAGTGAAAATTATAAAATCTTGATGAAAGAAATTGACGAAGACACTAAAAATTAAAAAGATACACCCTATTTATGGGTTGGGAGAATCAATATTGTTTAAATGTCCATATGACCCAAAGTTATTTGCAGATTCAGTGCAATCTGTATCAAAATACCAATGACATTCTTCATGGAACCATAAATAACAATTCTAAAATTTATATAGAACTGTGAAAAACCCCAAGTAGCCACAGCCATCTTATTAAGACGAGCAGTGGGGTACAGGATTATTCAGGAGAAGCCCAGTTAGGCATACATCATTGTGGGTTTTATTAAATCCACCATTTGCATTCTTTCTCTGCTCAACAGTGGTTATTAAAATAATTGCTAAACTATGGAATCAACACAGATGCCCCTCATTGGATGAATGGATCCAAAAGCTCTGGTATATACATACAGTGTAGTTCTACTCAGCTATTATAAACAATGATATTGAAGGTAAATGGATGGCATTGGAAGAAATCGTGCTGAGTGAAGTTAAACAAACCTATTCAAGGGTTGAATGTTTTCCTCCATTTGTGGAGGCTGGAGCTAAACCTAGGCTTGGGTGAAAGGTCAAGCTCATTTTTTAGACTCACCAAAGTTGAAGTAACACATAATCTAGAGGAACCATATATATGTAGGGGGACGAAGGGGGAAGGGGAAAAGCAGGAGGTAGGGACAATGGGAAGGGATCTAGGGAGACAATCAACAACGTGTTATACTCTTTACATTCCCCATCCCAAAGCCCAATAATACTGGTGCAATCATTTAATGCTGGAAAATTCATAACCTTGCATGTGTGTGTGTACATTTATAACTGTTGTAGGAGGGAAATATAGAAGAATCAAGAGACTTGGGGTGGGCGATTTAGTCACTTGGGGTGACTCTGGATTAGAATCAAATGTATGTCATATTGTTACCTTATATGAATCTGTGATTGTATAACTCCTTAATAAAAAAAATTTTTTAAATTTGTTTTTCTTTTAAAGGTGTGCTCCAAACTAATTGCCCCTTGTATAAGTCTCCTTATGTGGGGCTTAATATAAAATGTCACTCCCTCAATCCCTTTTCTTTTTTCTGTGTATCTTGCATAAAGAGTTTATTAATCATCTAGTTTTATAGGAGAAAAATATTTACTAATGAATATCTTTTATAGAGTGGAGGGAAACCAAATCAAAGCACATCCTTCAACTGAACAGAATTCAACTGAGCCCCTTCAGTTTCCGTTTTCTCTAATCTTCATTCCTTTGTTGCTTATATTTAATTTTCTTACCTTTGATTTCCTTTTTTCTCATGCCACTAAAAACTCCTCCCATCATCTGTGACAAATTTGAAGTCTATTAAATTAGCATGTTTTAGTAGCTGGCAGTTTAGCTATAATTACATAATATTGCAAAGTCCCTAAGCCTGGTGTCTTCACGCGTTCTGAACTATAACTTTTTGGAAATTCACAGTGCTCTGTTCTGCTGTGAAAAGGATTGTTCTGAGTTTGTCATTGCTACACAAAGGATGTCTTAAGAAGTTAGCCCAACAGTCTTAGTACAGTGGCAAGTACAGCAGCCTACTGTGAGAAAGATCACAACTTAGTGGCAAATCTTCTGCTATTCCACACTCTGTCCTCTGGTGTTCTTTTGGCTGTCAAAAAAATCCCACAGTAGATCTGGGGATGTAGCTCAGTGTAGAGTCCTTTCCTAGCCAGCTTGAGGCCCTGGTTTCAATCCCCAGCACAAAAAAAAAAAAGAAAAAGAAAAAGAAAAAAGAAAGGAAGGAAGAGAGAAAGAAGAGGGGGGAGAGAGAAGGAAGGAAGGAAAGAAAAGAAAAAAGAATCCCACAACGAAGACTCTCAAATTTATGGGTCTATTTTCTTTTTAGTTTTCCTTCTGAAGATCGTGAGCTGCATTCTACAGCTGGGCATGTGCCACCAAGAAGACAGTCAGTGTTGGGGGATGGGAGAGGAAGGGGAGCCTGGCACAGTGAGGGGGTGTCCCCAGGACAGTTGCCTCTAGCCAAAAGCACCTGGTTCGCCCCCACCTCCATCCCCAGCGTACCTCTCGTCATTTTGCTATTTGTGTGGCTTGTGAAAGGACTGGGGTGCGTTGCTCACACTGGCTCACTCTGAACAAGTCACTTGGCCTTTCAGGGCCTTAGTTTCCTCTCCTGTAGCATCAGGGAGATGTGCTAGTATTGTGGTTTTCAAATGTACTGCTTATTAGAATCATTTGATGAGGTCCTTGCCAAAGACCAATGCCTCTGCCCCACCCTGGACCAGTTACATCTGAATCTCTGGGTGGAGCCAGGACAACTGATGCGTTTTGAAAACTTCACAGGGAGTGGCAATGTACAGTCAGGCTTGAAAGCCTCTGGGGACCCTGTCCTGGTCTGACACCATGTCCCCCTTCGTGGGGGTGACCATACCTGGACAATTTTCATAAATCATAATTCTGCATAACTGGTGCTCTGTGGACCCTCAGCCCCGATTTAGATCTTTTTGGAGTGACTGATTTTTCTTGGAAGCTCACGACATTTCTTCCTG
The DNA here is from genome assembly GCA_004027875.1 of Aplodontia rufa. Lineage (NCBI taxonomy): Eukaryota > Metazoa > Chordata > Mammalia > Rodentia > Aplodontiidae > Aplodontia > Aplodontia rufa. The sequence goes on from PVKS010015699.1 coordinate 23,557, forward strand.
TTGTATACGGTCCGCGTGAACAGTGTTTGCAGCGTCTCCTCGGAAAGCAGGCGAGAGACGCTGGCTGGCCTGTACAGCAGCGGGAGGACCAGCCTTGCAGGGGCACTACTGGAACGTCGTAGGAAGCGCTCTGCGCACCAGGTGCAGAAGCAGCGGCAGCCCGGGGCTTCCTTCCTTTGGCACAGGACTGCCCCTGGCTGGGGGTGCTGCATATCTTTAGACTCTAAGGCATCTCGCCAGGCTCTGGCCAGCTCAGGAGCCCTCCCTGCCCTGTTTTGGTGTGTTGCCCAGCTTGCTTTTAGGTTTTCTGTTTCATACTGATGTGGGATCTCTAATCATGTCTGGGAATTGAATTTCTGATGTTACTCCTAATGGCTTTCGAGTTGGGCTTCTTTTGTTTCTAGATTTGCATAAACAGTACTGCCTTTGTCCTGTGGCCTTGACACAGCTTCAAAGCTTGGACTGGGCATCAAAGACACCCTGGATCCTCATTGCTTAGGCATTGGACTGCAGCAGTGCCAGCAGGTGACTGAAGGTCACAACCCATCTCCTGGGGCAGTTTTCTGTCTCTGGAAGAATTCTGCCAAGCCTCTTTGATGCTGGTTCCGAATCTTACCTTTTCTTGTGTAAATACTGGTGAACCAAAAAGGAACTGCTGGTGTTTGAAGGGGGAAGGACAATAACTTGCTGATATTTGCTGAACGGACCCCACGAGTGAGAGGCAAATTTTTAAGAGTCACTCAGAGAAGCGTGGAAGTTCCAGGCCCATTGGAATGACTCTGCTGCCGAGGTCATTTTTATGAACCAAATCCTCATTTCCCCATGTGCCTTATCAGAATAAAGGTGTCACTGAACTCTCAGTAGCCATGCATGAGCTGTCTATTGACCGCGGCTGGTTCCATAATAGGTCAGTTGGGTCCAATCATGAAGCACAGCCTTGATCTGTGTCCCCATCTCTGTGCTTCCCAAAAGTTATGTATTTAGACAGTAGAGACTAATTTTTATCTTAGTGCAGAAATAAGCTGGGAGGTATTCAGCAACATTCCACACATCTGATTTCTAAATAGTTTGCTCTTTTACATTTTTTCTCACACGCACCAGTGTATTTTCAGAATTTCCTGAATTTCTTGCCTTGCCTCGGTTTCCCCATCTGTTCAATGAGTATTGAATGGTGGATCTTTAAAGACTTTTCTAGCCACCTAGCCACCAGTGTGCTATGAATTTGCAGTTCCACCACCTATACCATTGGAAAAAAATGAAAAAAAAATACTCATTCCACATGATTTAAGATGGCATTTTCAGCTTGCTTTCTTTATTGGTACTTAGATTTGATGTCTATCATTTGGACTTATCCCTGTCCCACATCCTTGGCAACGAGGTTGATGATCTATACCTGCAAAAACTTAAAAAAGGTTTTTTGCCCTCTAACATGAATGGAATTGCTTCTTTCATGAACAACAGCAGCAAAAGTAGGGACTGTGATGAGAAGAACAAGAATCTAGAGAATGAAGTTGGACAAATGAGTTCCAGATCCGAAAACTGGGAAGGCCATTGCTGTAACACTAGGGATAGGACATTTGTGGAATGATTGCACATAATGCAGATGTTTGGTTAGTCTTTGTTTTTATGCATGCGAAATAGGTCTTCCCTAGAGGGCCCCATCCTCCCTTTTTTGGGAAAAGACAAAAACAGGAGTTTGAATTTTGTCATTGTGATGAAAACAAAATATGTGCTGTTGTTTGCAAAAGCCACCAGCCAGCCTGTTGTCATTGTACCTTGTTCAGTCTGCAGTATGAGGGAAGAGGTTTGCTTGAGCACTTGGGGGTGAGGAGAACCACTGGAAGTCACCTCTCACCAGGCTAATGGATTGTTGCACTGATGGAATATTGGTCTGCAGCTGATGTCCTCTGAGGCCAGAAGCAGGAGATGCCATGACAGGTCGTTGCAGCATAATGCTGGGCAGGGCCATCTCCTTCCGGGCTGGTGCTTGACTGCAGGAGCAGAAGGAAAGTTGGGGCGGTGGCGCTATGGCAGACCTAGAATCCCTTGTCTCCTGATTTTAAATATTCATGCTACAGAAAAGGAAATCAAGAGGCAAAAACCGTTCTTTTACAAAGAGTGTTCTTGTTGGCCACTCTTTGACATATTCCTGGGGCTCAGTCTTTCTGAGATGTAACCAACAAATTAAAAATAAGTCCTTCTGCCGGATCAGGGTTATCTTGAGAAAGCACTGTTCTCTGGCTGCCTCCCTCAGTCCTCTCTGGTGTTGGCTGCTCTGCTGACAATCTCCAGCTGTAAGCTGGCTGCCTCAGGTCCCTAAAATCCAGTGCCAGCTGTTTTGAGTGTCTGAAGCTAGATTCTTCTGGGATGCCTTGGTAACCCTGGGGCTCAGGCATGGTAGCATAAGATGCCCTAATGGGTTTATACCCTGATATCATAATATATGAGATTTAGTGGACCAAGGGTGGAACCATTTTGAAATAGGATGGATTTTGAAGTCCCCTCTTCTCTCCAATGCAGCAGAGTCTCTGAAAGCTTGGGTTGCTTCCCTGATCTGTTTATCAGTTGTCAAGTTTCAGATAATAACTTGCTTTGGCATTCTGTCACTTTGAGCTAGAGAGCACATAATTTTTCCAAAAGGAACACTTTTATTTGAGGTCAAAGGTGCAGACGATAAATAAACCATAGTTTTGCCTTCTGAAATAATTTCTTCTTGGTGAATCTTTGGAGTTCTTATTTTAATTAAACCCCACTTGCTGCTTTTACTAACACCATAGATTTTGCTTCGTTCTTTTTTTCCAATTCTTTTCATGTTTCCAAAGAGGCATTATTCTAGGTTAGCTTTGGTTAACATAGTTTTGGATGTATTTATTTATGCAGATAATTTGTTTTAGTGGTTGTAGTAGAAATCAACTGTATTGTCTGAAATAATTGGGAGAAGCTGCTCTTCCTTTCATCTTATAGAAAATGATTGGAACTTTAAAATATCCAGACAGGTAATTCTTGTTTTGGACAACTTAGAAAAAGTATTTGTCTTACTTTGATTGTTAGGAAGATAAAAGCTATAGTCTGTAGTTAATTTCACTCTGGGTTGGTAAAATAACATGCTATCATTTCCAGACCTCTGAACAATTTACTATTAACAAATGAGGTCATTTCTGGTAGAAGAATCGCATATGTCATTGTCTCAAAAGAGAAATGGGCTGCAGATTGTGTCTGGGGACCAGCTTCTAAACACTGGCTCAAATTCCAACCAGCTTTATCTGAACTTGGCTTTAATCTCACTTTGACATTTGAAAGACTCTGAGTGCCGCAGAGCTCCAGCTAAGTAGACAGAAAGGCAAACCAGTAACAGATTAATAAATAAAAAGTGCAAGGGACAACAGTAGTTGTTTTATGATTCTCTTCATTAATTCTGTCACTCAGAAGAAAGTAATGCTTTTTTTCAGGTTTCTTAGAAAGGAAGAAAGCTTTGATGATTTCCATAAAAGTCCTTTATATGTTGAAAAAATGCAAATGTATGAAGTTGCATGAATATTTTCTTTCTACACCTCAAAGGTCTACCTTTTTTAATTTTTTTTAAATTCCTTTAAGATAGTCTTACATTTCAGAGGGACTCATTGCCATACAATCAAGAACAAACGTATAATGACAGAAAGCCAAGGCTGATGCCATTCCATGGTTTCCCCCCTTGGGTTCCCTTCGATTCCATGTTTGCCCCTACTTAACCCCCATGTTAGTTGGACTTCTTATGGAAGTCGAAGGTTCCCCACTGGATTGATACCCCCATACTCCCTCCCTCCAGCCTCCCTGATATCCTTCCAACCCCCCTCCCCCAAAGGTCTACCTTTTAAAATAGTGAACTGTAATCAGCAGTGTGGGAACCAGCCTCCAACATGGCAGCCACTGATCCTAGGGTCTCCTCCCGTGCTGAGTCACGTGACCACATAGCCAAGGTGGAAGTGAGGTCACAGGACTTCTTTGTTTTAAATATATTTTTATTAAGGAATTGAGTTATTGTATAATCGTAAATGCATTTAAAGTAACAATATAATATGCATATACTCTTAAATTACCCCCTAGATCCCTCCCTATTCTCCCTCCCTCTCCCCTCCCCACCTACCCTGCCCCACCCCCTCCACTACATATCTATCTATGGTGGGCACAGGACTTCTGAGGCCAGATGGTAAAAGGCACTGCAGTTTCTGCACTGGTCTCATGCTCGCTTGCTCTGGGGGATGCCAGCCTCCGTGCTACTGGACAGCCAAACAACCTGAAGGCGAGGCCTTCATGGAGAGAACAAGGCTGGCAGCCAACAGTCAGAACCAACGTGCCACCACGTGAGCGAGCCCTCTAGGAAGTGGATCTTCCACTCCAGTGAAGCTTTCGGATGACTGCAGCCCCAGCTGGAGGGCTTTTCAAAAATGCGCTGTTGATGCCTTGGCCTGAATGAGAGCAGGAGCTGCCTTGACAAGATGGTGGGGAGGGGAGGGATGGAGAAGGCCCAGGAATGGGCTCACTTCTTGGAAGCAAGATGCCTACAGCTGTTTTGTGCTTCTTATGTAATGTGCCTTCGGAATGACACTCCATTCTTTAAGCTTCTTCTTGGAAGAAATATGATCAGTTTTCAATGTCAGTGGCTATATATTTTTAACTTAATTGTTATCAATCCATTTACCTATACAATTAAACATCCGCCAGTTAGAGGCTTTGTGCTGTGGAAATTTATTTATTAGGTCAGCAAATTCTCTACTTTAAGATACTCTGCATCCTGTTTTCACAGTGAAACGTTTTCATAATTTTTTTTTTTTTGGCTGTACTATCACCAGTGGTAATGCCGTTATTAACAGGGCCAAGGGGGCATGAAAAATCAAATGGCTTTATTTGAAAATAAAATAAAAATTAAACAAACATACCATCAAAAATAAATGAACACATTCTACAAGCCATTCAATGATTCTAAAATCATCAGGTCTGCTTTTCTCTTTCTGAAAGCATGGGTTAGGTGCGTTTGAAAGGACTCCTAGCGTTATGGCAGGCATCACTGGGTCTTAGGTGATAATTTGCTGTTTTCTTGTACTGCCATTGGTTTTCATTCAGCATGGATTTAAAAAATTGCAAAATTATAGATCAGCGTTTTGAATTCTGCTTTGCGTCTTTCCATAGAAGTCATTTGAAGAGAGTCCTCCTTCGCTGTCCCTGGCTCCTTGGTTGCTGTCACAGCTCATCTCTTGTTGTTTGAAGAGAAGATTTCTCAGATTGTTCCAGGGAACACAGCAATTTGTGTTGAGTGTGTGAGCTTGTGAGTAGATTCTGAGTCTCAACTATGGAGTGTTAGCCCCTTTAAAAACTCTTCGGGCAGTTTCCATCTTTTGAGGCTTCAATTTTGTTATCTCCTAAAACAGGAATCAAATTTCCAAATGTAACATTACCAAACGTAACAGCATATCACCCAAATATACAGCCTGCTTTGGTTGGATATTTATTTTCTAGTTTATCAATTAATATAACAGGAAACTTTGTCAGGCCTGAGTATAAACAAAAGGTACCTATTATGATTTAAAAAGAAAAACACTTTAAATCAATGTTCAGGTTATATTTCCTTCATGAATCCCTTAGCCCCATGCTAGGGAAAAGTCTCTATGAGTAATTATTGCAGACCAGTGAGCTCATAGTGTCTGCTTGGCAAAGCTCAGCTCTGGCTTCTTCATGAAAAAATAGCTGCCAGGATTTTTTCTGTCTCATACCTGAGCCCTCATAAATGCTACTGTAGACTTCGTAAGACTAAGGTTATTCAGGTCAAATGGCATTTTCTCTACCTTCCAGATAGTGTGGCCAAGAAATGTGTTGATAGTGAGGAGCCAGATTTCAGAGTAGAGAGCAATGGCTCATTTATTTTGAAAGGGAGAGGCACATTGACAGGGACTGTGAGATAGACCTCAGCTGTTCAAATGAAAGCATTCAAATTCAAGATGTTTCAAAGTGTAATCTCTAATAAAATCACCATTACAATTTGGTTTGCTTTAAGCAGATGCACGGTTCCACAATAAACTCTATTTGTTTTTTAAAATGCTTCCCCTACTCCCCTGCTTTTGGCATTCTTACTGCTTGCTACTGGCAGAAAATATTTCTTCCTTCTCAATTTATTCTGATCCCTGCTGTCTGGAGAATCTTCCAGCATATTAATTTACGACTTTGAGAGATTGCATTCATTTCTGTAGGGGTCCCTGTGTCAAAACTGGCTCTAAAATATCTCACACCTTTTCCTTTAGATATTTTGTACAGCATTACTGTTTATATCTTATTAAATATTTAGACTTTCAAGGTAAAGTGAAGAATGTGTACAGCCTGAGAAAGGTTTATAGTGTTTCTTGACTTTTATTAGCAATGAAAAAATTTCCTATGAATGAAATCATTGTTAGGATTTGTTTTCCATCTTGTTTGTTTTGCTTCTTAAGATGTTTTGAAGCCTTGATTTATGGGAGTGAAATTCTGTCTGTGCTTCCTGGGAAAGGAAATAGAACACACCAGTTAGAATAATTAATACTAGAAAAGAGGCATCTTTCCTCTTCTGTAGCACAGCATATCACCCCACTCAGCTCAAGTGTAGTGAGGCAGGAAGAGGAATTGCGCCATCCAAATGGGCTAGATCTCTCAGATATAGCTTAAAAGTAGGTTTGTACGTATAAGGTAAAATAGCGTAAAAATACCCCTAGATAATACATTTTAATTATACATAATAATCATATCTACTTAATGTCTTTTTTTTTAAGAGAAAGGGACAGTGAGAGAGAGAGAGAGAGAGAGATAATCAATTTTATTTAGCTTTTCATGGACTTTCCTTGCTTGGACACTTCATTGTGTTTGTGGTGCTAGGGTTTGAACCCGGGTACTCGCACGTGCAAGGCAAGCACCATAACCACTGAGCCACTACTCCAGTCCCTACTTAATGTCTTTATTGCTAGTATATAAATTATTCTTCTAAACAGTTTGTTATGAAACACCCCAAATTTTGTAATACTTTTCACTTAATAATGAGAGTTGTTTACTGAACCCTTATTGTGTGCCAAGCATCATGATAACAGTTTCCATGAATGAACTCACAACAATCCCATGAAACATACATAATTATTATTAGTAGTGACCTAACCCAGGACCAGAGACAAGTCAAGTGTGACGTTCAGGCAGCCTGAGCTCAGTCCCCCTACTGGAAACCCATTGAATATACTCAGAAAAAGGAAATATTTGATCATCAATTGGCTAAGACCCTTCCACCATATTTCTTGTTCTGGGTGCTCCCAGAGCAGCAATGGTGTGTCTATGATCTGGTTAAGGGGAAGTTGACTCAGGATGCTTGTGGTTGGGGGATGGTGGGATAACGTGGCTCAACAGTTCCTTCCACATACAGGACTTTACTCTTAGATCCACTGGACACACAGATGAAGGATCAAAGGCTGATATGAGTAGTAGAGAAATAACAATTAAACCTTGTCTCGGGAAAATACTTCCATTATGGTTTGGATAGGATGTGTCACCAAAAAGTTCTGATATTAATGCAGGAATATTCAATGATAAATGATTAGATTATAAGAGCTGTAATCTGATCATCCATCCTAGTTTAAACGGACTGAGTGGTAACTTAGGCAGGTGGCTGGAGGAGGTGGGTCACTGCAGGTGTGCCCTGGAAGGGTTCATCTTTCCTGAGGCCTCTCCTCTTTCTCCCTCTCTTTCTGCTTCCTGGCTACCTTGAGGTGACCAGCTCTCCTCTGCCATACCCTTCCACCATGATGTTCTGGGCCCAGCCTGGGTCCAGAGCTATAGAATCAGCAGACCAGAGGTTCAGTCTGAACCTCTGAAACTGTGAACCAAAATAAACTTTTCCTCCTCAGAGTTTTTCTTGTCAGGTATTTCGATCACAGCAACAACCTCCAATAAGCAGACATAGAAAAATTTAAGTGAATGATGTAGTTCCCATTAATGCGTGCTCAAAACAATGCTTCTATCAGAAACATGCTTAGTAATACAGTGGATACAATTGAGTATAATTATAAAATACCAGACACACTTCTTCTTTTCTATAGGGGCCATATGAAGTAGATTTCAGAACTACCAGGTTTTAAGAACACAAGCCTTTGACAGTACTGTGAACAGAGGGTACATCAGACTACATGTCCAAGTTCATGAGTGTCTTCTGTTAACCCTCCAGGTTCTCTTCTGGCAGATCTGAGGCATCCCACCTTGGCAAAGCCTGGTATCTGAAATGGCACTGACTGTCACCAAAACAGCAAGGTGACTTGAAAGTTTCTAAACTGTTAATAATAAAAAGGAAATTCCAATCAGCCTTGAATGAGGAAAGACTAAATGTTTTCTCTATGTACAAAAAGATATTGTAAATATTTCTGAAGAAGTTGAGAGTATATAAATAAAAATATAACAAAATTTCTAGAAGCATGTCAGGCAGTTAATTCATAAATTTTTTTGTGGGTATGGATGTTTGTGGCATTTCTCAACTTTTAAGTTTTATTACAATTTTTCTCAAAATACTCATTTTATATATTTTTTAAAAATATTAAAATATGGGGCTGGAGCAGTGGCTCAGCGGTTTCGGCACTTGCCTGGCAAGCACGAGGACCCGGGTTCAAACCCCAGCACCACATACACAACTGAGTGTTGGAGCAACTAAGGCCATGTGAAAAACTCAATAAAGTTGTTTCTCTCTTTCTCTGTCTCTCTCACTGTCCCTCTATCTTTAAAAAACAAAATAATTACTAGCCCCTGGCCATTGAGAAAGGAGGTCTATTATTATATTTTAAATCTGGATAAAGTGTAATGACATACAACCTAAGTCATTCGTAGAGATGTATTGGGAAGAAGAGGGGAGGGATAAGGGTGGGTAATTGGAGGGGGGCTCTTGGGGGTAAATCTAATTTTCAGAATTTATATATATATATATATATAATATTATTTCATTAGAAGCTTGTTTGATTGTTCAACAAATAAATTTCTGAATAAAAAAATAATTACTTTGCATTTACTCTTACATACGGAATTTTGTACCCTTTTCTTAAATGGCTCAGGTAATATAAGGGTAATGCCCCACAGGAGCTGGATTCAACCTTGCCCTAGGCCTTAGATTTAAAACCCAGTGCCTGCCCTACAGCAGCACAGTACCACTTGGGAGGTCCACATGTTCCTTTTTAAAATGTTGCTTTTACTTTTGATTGACTCACACGTCAGCTTATCTTTCAATTAAAGTTCCACGTGAGTGCTTTCTAGATTAATGAAATTAAGCCTTACTTAACACCCAAGCTCTTTACTGAAAAACAGCATCCCCAAATTTATAACAGCAATTGAATGCTGTCGCTCATTTCCCATCCCGAAGTGCTTTACATATTCCATATGGCTGCTTTGGCCACCGTGAATCTGCACAGTTCTTAGCAAAAGAAGTCCCACTTCTGGCTGGCTCTATAATTCCCTCCTGTGAATGACTACAATTTTAGTGACTGATAATTTATAATCCAAATGGAAAATTCTAAATCATTGTGACACTGAGATATTTTCAATAATTAAAGGTCATTTTGTGCATAAAAACTCATTTGGTCACATTTATTAACTGTGCACGCCCTAGGAAACTACCGTGTGCCTATAAATAAAACCACCCATGACAACTTGAGGCTTAGAGCAAGAATTCATTTTGATAGCATTATCTCTGACATTTTAAGGTCTCCAGCATATTCGCTGAGGTTAATGGTGACAGTCAATCAATCATTGTGAGTTAGAATTTCTAACGTGTTTGAATACTACACACATCTATGACATCCACAGTTGGAGCTTTGGATCTCTCAATAGTTTCACAGATGGAGCATTTTGTTCAATATCAAATCTTCTGCACTGCTCAGGAAGTGTCCTGTGAACTCTCTGGCTTGTCCCCTATGGCTAATGCATCTCTTCTCCTTCATGTCAGCCCTGTTGCTCCTTCTGCAGGTCTGCAGTTCTGTCCTGACTTTCCACAGGGTGACCTCGTGGCAGGCCAGGGATCTTACGACTAAGAATGTTCTGGAGGGAGCTATGCAGGGAAGTGAGCACAATAGTCTCCATTTTACCAAATTAGCAGATGTGCAAACATGTGGCACCATCCTGTATTTATTCATTCACTAAAGATAGAAAAACACCTTTCAATGGCAGGACTCTCACAGAGCCCAGCCTCACAGAGGCATGGTGGGTGCAGGGTGAGGCACTGCCCTAGAGCCTGCAGGGGCACCTAGCCAGGCTGGCCGAGTCAGCCATCTGCAAACACAAAAGATGACACATGCATTTACCTTACGTTCACACTGACTTCCCTGCTTTACAAATCTTGCCAGCTCTTCCTGTTGATCCTCCAGAGTGTTTCGCTTTTCCCTCCTTGTGGCTTCCTTAGTTCCCATTGCCATCACCTCCCATGATGGTGGCTTGCTCTGTCCTTGGTTTTGACCCCCAGCAATCCATCCATTATCCACACTGCTAGCTGCATAGGCTTCCTGGCCTTGCCACTCCTAAACCATCAAAGGGCTAAAATCCAAACATCTTGGAATGGCATGCAAGGCCCTTTAAGACACCAGGATTCTGCTGGTTCTCCTGCCCCACCCTTCCCAGCTCTTCCTTCAATTCTCACGTTGTGGAACTGCCTACAGGGGGCTGCGATCCTCTCTGGCTCTTGGGTCTTTGCGAGATCCCGACTTTCCCTCTCTACCATTAACTTAGGTATTTACCCAAGCTTGTAGTAGATGCTACCTTCTTCTGGGGCCTTCATCATTCATTCATTCATTTTAGGCCCTGAAGTCTGGGCTGAGACCTCCTTTGTGCGCTCTCGTGCAGCTTCCATAAAATTCTTTTAACTGTTTTTAATACCCTGCTTACCTTTCTGCATCTGCCCCTCTTGAGACCAGGGCTTGTCTTCTTCTCTATCCCAGTGTATGGTGCTGAGGCACCTAGTAGGAAGGCACTCAATAATATTTGGGAAAGGGTAAATAAGTTATTTTAATAGATTGGCACATGAATCCCACTTTTTGTATTTACACTGTATTGTGAAACTGAAGTCACCCTAAACGACTAATGGTTTTCTCAGTTCTTCAATGGCCTGATCACAAAATTAGGACCACAACTGAGTTCATATGCGATTTTCACAGAAGCAGGAAAATTCGTTTTCTCTTCTGTGGGGAGCTTTTTCATATTTGCTTGTTTGATGATGGAAATTAAGTGCATTTAAAAGTGCATGGTGAGGGTGAATTATATGTTTATTACAACTTCCACATCCACACTGGAAATATACAGTTTATTTATCATGATACTAAGCTTAATAAAAGCAAACTGTGATTCATTGTTTCAAAGAGACATCCATACTCATTATGAAAATTGGATTCAATTTTTTTCTCTCTCTTGAGAAAAAGGATATTGAAATGTGACCCATTATCACGTTTTCATTTGATTTAGAGGAATGTGAGCTTCTCCTCTAATGATCCTAGATACTGAGGGAGTTCACACACATGGCAGAATTAAGATTTAGTGACTATCCAAATCTCTGATCAAGTGGTTTCTTTGCATTTGTATTAGTGATATACATCACTAATGTACTGCGTTTTTAAATACTCGTAAAGAACTTTTGCACAAAATACTTGTAAGAATGGTGGATTTTCAAAATCCCTTGCACACACCATCTTTGAGACGGCAGTAGCAGAAACACTGTAGGACTGGACATGTGGTGGGCTAGATTCAGGAGAGATTTTGTGGGATCTCTATTCTTTCATTTGCTATCCTATTTTTCTTTTCACCGAGAACTCTTCACGGTGTCTTGTGCTGTCCACCCGAGGTGGGGGCGTGCTCTAGGGAGAGAGAGGAAATGCAGATTTCATTGTTCTGACATAGTTTTGAATTAAAAAAAAAAAGCTGAAATAGGGGCTGGGAGCGGTGGCTCAGTGGTTATGGCACTTGCCTGTCATGTGCAAGGACCTGGGTTTGAACCCCAGCACCACATACACAACGAAGTGTTAGAGCAACGAAGGCCACGTGAAAACCTAAATAAAATTGATTCTCTCTTTCTCTCTCTCTCACTGTTGCTCTTTCTCTTAAAAGAAAAAAAGAGCTGAAATAGCCCTCTGATGTCCACTAGCTTCTCTGGTAGATTGCTGCCATTGGTAATTATATGTCAAGCAGTGGCCTTCTCCTAATTTGCCCCTCGTTGAAGGACAACATAGTGCCACTGAGAATTGAAAACAGACCTTCCTCCCTACTGGCCTGCTGGTTTTTCTTCCCCTGGCTGTAGGCACTGCCAGCCTCCTGCCCAGTGGCTTTCATCCATCTCCTGGGAGCTTAGGATCGTATGTTTCAGTTCCCTGATTCTGGAAAGGAGACTTCATAGGTACTGCTGTGAGCAGAGGCCATTACTTACGGAACGAAGACAAATGAACCTTGAAGTCCTTTCCTCCAGGAGCTGGTCAAAAGCAGGGTGCCTGGCACTCTTGCCTGAGAAAATTAGATCCTCTGCTGTTTCCCGTCTGTCTTCACAATAACCATTGTTTTCACAGCTACAACTCCAAGACAATCTTCCTTTCTTGGATCTGTGTGTCTTGTCCTTCAAGAGACAGAGGGAAGGGGAAGGTGGGAAATATCTCTTTGTTTCTGGAAAACGTGATCTTTGCCAATAAATCACCATGATGTCTTTGGATTTCAGTTAAATTCTTGCCCTGTGTGTCTTTTAAGATCTTGGAGGGGTTTGGAGATATTTGGTGACTATATAGCAGAGGTGTCCATGGCTGTGAAGGTCTTCTTTGAGGATACAGCTGATGAGTCCCTTAGCAGAGATCCTAAACTGGGTGCCCATGAGTCAGGTTCCAGCCTACAAGTGTTATTTGGTTTGCACTACTTACTCTTTTGAAATTGCCAGTATTTAAGGATTTTCTATAAAATCCTGGATTTTCAACTTCTCTTTAAGAACTGGAGGGTTCACAAGGTCTAAATTTCCAAATGGCAGTAGAGTGGCCATGCCGTAAGCAAGCGATCTCTCACCTGCCTCATTCATTGACATGACTGGCTGGACTCTGAAGTTGTTTAGGTGCAAAAACTGGGCAGACCTCAGAGCCCAGCTGTCTGGAAGCACCCCATGCCATGACAAGACACAGTAGGAGCCCCTGCTTGATGAAGCCACCGCAGTTGGCGACTCTAGTGGTAATGGCAGGAATCTGGAAATGGGCATTATTTATGAAAACCAGACTTGTCTTTGGATGTCTGGTGTGCGTGCGTGGCATCCCTCCCCCCAGGGTAAAGTTGTGGCTTCAGCTTTGTGGTGACCATAGAATACGAGCACGAGAGGAATGAATATGTAAATTATGTCCAAGAAGCAGTGAAAGAAGTCCTATTTTAAAATAACATAATAATCACAAGTTTTGAATTTCAGCTGAAATTTTTTTTCTATCTGTTAATTTCTTGGACCATCACTACTAATGTTTGGGTACTCAGCGATTTAGGAAAAAAAAGAAGCAGAATTGTTGTCTTTGTAAGTATGAATAAATTCTGGGGCTGGAGCGGTGGATCAGCAGCTATGGCGTTTGCCTGGCATGCGTGAGGACATGGGTTTGAATCCTGACCCCATGTACAGGACGAAGTGTCAGAGCAATGCATGAAAAACTAAATAAAATGGATTCTCTCCTTCTCTCTTTCACTGTCCCTCTGTCTTTTTAAAAAAGAAAAGAAAATATGAATAGAATCTCCAAGATACAGACTTTAGATGTAGGGCAGTGATAAAGAGCGTGTCTAGTATGCACAAGGCCCTGGGTTCAATTCCTTTGCTGGGGAATAAAAGGAAAAAAGAATCTGTAAGGTGATCTATGCATAAATCATCGTTTAAAACCTGAAAGAAGCACAGTAATGATGTTTAAAGAAAGTGAGGAGGGCAGAGTGTGAAAAAGTTGACAGTTTGAAGAACTGCCATTTACCAGTTAGGCTTGTGAGCTTTCTGGAATAATTGATCAAACGTGATGCGTGTGGCTGAGAAAGAGACCAAAATAAGAATCATACATCTGTTCATTTATTTACACCTCACCTATTTCCAAAAAAGATTAGAGGGAATTATGTTGATTATGAAACTGTCAATCTGGTCATAAAATGCAATTTCAGGAATGCTAAAAGTGAAGGAAGTTTTTATTCCTCTTAATTTGCATATAACAAATCACATTTATTGCTGGCAGCTCCCTCCTTGATCTTGACTTCTCCCGGGTTCATTTCTGAAGATCGGGTGATTCAAGTGTCAGAATTCCTGTCACTGACCACTGACGTTTACTCATCCAGAGCTTCACCTACCGAATTTTATTTTCCAGTTTAAGAATGGGGTTGTCTTTAATCACATTACAACTCTAACAGCATACACAAAAGACTTATGTGTGACTGATCCATTTCTACTTTTTATTTTGACATAATTTCAAAGATTATGGAAAAATTGTAAGAGTAACACAAAGAATGCTCACATACCAGCATTTTGCTATTTCTGCTTTGTTGCTCTTTTTCTCTCTGTATATGTGTGTTTAGGTATCTTTTTTTTTTTTTAAAGAAAGAGGAAACAGTGAGAGAGAAAGAAGCAATTTTATTTAGTTTTTCATGTGACTTTTATTCCTCAGACACTTCGCTGTGTACGTGGTGCTAGGGTTTGAACCTGCGTCCTCACGCATGCGAGGCAAGCACCGTAACTGCTGAGCCACCACTTCAGCCCCTAGGCTTCTTATTTTTTAACTGTTTGGGATAGTTTAATACCTAATACCCCTTTACCTCCAAATACTTCAGGGTGTGTTTCATGGGATCAAGAATATTTTTTTTTCTTTTTTAAAGAGAGAGAGAGAGAGAGAGAAAATCAATTTTGTTTAGTTTTTCATGTGGCCTTCATTGCTCTGACATTTCATTGTATACGTGGGGCTGGGGTTGGAACTCGCTCACTAGCGCATGCCAGGCAAGCACTGTAACTGCTGAGCCTCCGCTCCAGCCCCAAGAATATTTTCTTACTTCTGAACTGAAGTTCAGTTATATCAGGAAGTTCTACACTGACACAATACTACAAACAATCCACATTTCAACTTCATGAATTGTTCTGTCATTTATAGAATTTTCCTTTTTTTTTCTTAACAAGATGCAGTCAGGTTTCTTTTTTTGTGTGTGTTGTCGTTCTATCTCTTTAGTCTCCTTTAACTTGAATTAATATTTAAGTTTGGCTTTTTTTATCTTTCATACCAATTATATTTTTATTATAAACAAATAAAGGTCTGTCTTTATAAAATGTCCCTCAGTATGGTTTGTCGGATGTTTCCTTGTGATTCACATTTGTTTTCCTCTTGGGGGTGGGATACTATATAAGTCAAAAGACTTTGGTGTCCTCTGAAGGCTGATGACTGTTAACCTGTTTCTGGGGATGTTAATTTGGATCGCTCAGTTAATGCATTTCTAATTTCTTGGTTGTATAGTAATCTTTTTCTTTTGTAATTAATAAGCAACTTGCTTCATTCAATCTTGAGTTCCTAGTTAGCAGGAAGCATCTGTGTTCCCAAGGCTATCTACAGTGCCAGTCGTGGGATCTGACACTATTGGGTGCTGAATAATTGTTGAATAAAGCAGATCCAGGTAAAGATAAAACTTTAGTAGTTTTCAGAGATTTTTTTTTTCCAGAGCTGAGGACTGAACTCAGGCCTTGCATGTGCTAGGCAAGCGCTGTGCCACTGAGCTAAATCCCCAACCCAGTTTTCAGAGATTTTTCAGAGAAAGGTGAGACAACTTTGGTAGATAAAAGATTAAAGAAAAATAGTAGAGTGAGCTCTTTTTAAAATGGTTTTGGGTTGAGGAGCCTGGGTGACTGTGGTTGCTGTGAAGCAGTTTCACGGGAATCAACATCAAATGGAGCTGTGCTCTTGATTCTTAGAGTGGCCACAGTCCCCGGGAAACGTGTCCTGGTCTAACTAACTCTTTTTCAGAGTGACAACATATTAATTAGGAGGGAGAGACCTACAAGCAGATTAAAGTGAGAGCCAAGTGACTTGTTTCAAGTATTAAATATTTTAAAATTGCATGTGTTTTCATTTTTATAGGACACTGTCATTTTAAGATGGTATTTCATCAAGTCTAAAATATGACATAATTTTTCTGTCACAGAGAAATTAATAAAAGCTACAGTTTGTAATGTAATTCTTGTTGCTTACTTATTTTATGCTTACCAAAAGAGCTCTTTTAAGCCAGCACAGTGGGGTACGCCTGTAATCCCAGCGGCTGAGGAGGCTGAGGCAGGAGGATTGCAAATTCAAAGCCAGCCTCAGCATTTTAGTGAGGTCCTAAATGACTTAGTAAGACTGTGTCTCAAAATAAAAAATAAAAAGGACTAGGGGTGTCACTCAGTGGTTGAGCACCACTGGGTACAATCCCTGTTACAACAGAGAGAGAGAGAGAGCTCTTTTGAACACATAAAAAGAAAAATATATAAGAGAAATAAATGAGGTGAGCTTTGCCAAGTTTCCAGTCGCTTTTCCCCCAGAGTCATCAGGATCTGTGCTTCACACATGGATTTGTTCCATTGCTGTCCTGAGCCCAGGGTTGCGGCGTTGCGGAAACATGCTCTGCCACTGATGCCTGCACTGCGTATTTTAATGCTGCTCTGTCTCGATCTTACCAGAATACATCAGTGACCATGACTTACATTCCTTCCCCACATGGTCCCCAAGGGCCTTTGCTGCGCTGTTTTGAAGGATAGTAGCTGTCCAGCGGTCCACCGCCATGAGCAGCCATGTTCACTCAGCACAGACAACCGAGTTCCAAGCGCTGCTGGGGTGTGAGTGACCGGATGCCAGCTGCTGAAAGTGCACGTGAATTCAGAGATGTGAAAAAGCAGGGGGAGGGGCTGGAGCGGTGGCTCAGCGGTTATGACGCTTGCCTGGCATGCACGAGGACGCGGGTTCAAACCCCAGCACCACGTACGCAACTAAGTGTTAGAGCAATGCAAGCCACATGAAAAAGTAAAGAAAATTGATTCTCTTTCTCTGTCTCTCTCTCTCACTGTTCCTCTCTCTCCTTAAAAAAGAAAACATGCAGAGGGAGGCATGGTTCCCTAGAATCAATGCAACCTGTGGATGGTAGTTAGAGTAACTACCAAAATTAAAGCAAGGATACTGAGCAAGGTTGGTGAGGGTGTGCAATCAGCTATGACCACCCCCAGCACTATAATGCATGATCCTTGAGTAAGGTAATTAATAATGTAAGCAGATGGCTCTAGTTGTGTTAATATCTTTTGCTCTATTAATCTAATATTTTGGTCTCTTTTCTTTAAAAAAAAAAAAAAGATGGGCGGTTAAAGTTTTATGAACCAAGTATTCACTAGAGAATTATTTATAAAATGAAAAATTGGAAGCAAGTACAATGTCCACATATGGAAGTGCAATAAAAGAATGTTTAAAAATATGAACAAATACTCCCTGGAACATGCAAAACCATATGCATAGTATGCTCCCAGTTCTGTTTATTTTAACCACATATTAGAAGGCAGAGAGAAAATGGCAGGATGGGGGACAAAACTGGCCCCAAGGTCTGTTTGCTGTATCTCCATATATACACAGTCCAGGGTATCTATAAGATGTAGCCTTATAAAGTGGGATTGTTGGGTTGAAAAATAAATTTTTTAAAAATTTAGATTTTGGTAGATGGTAAGCCCGGTTCTTTGTATCAAGATTATTTTGACAAAGTGTGGTCAAGAATTCAAAATATCAATGGTTTAAACCCATGAGAAGGTATTTTTCCACATGAAGGAATTTGGAGGTAAAAAGCCCAGACCCAATCTGGTAATTCTGTGTCATAAGTGAAATCAAATTGTGTGTATATGTGGGTTCAATATTCATCCAACTCTCCATTCTGAATCTCTCAGGTTTGGCCTTTGTGTCTCTTGTCCTAAATGGCAGCTCACTGTCTCAGTCAAGTGGCAAAATGGAATAAAGGAGGAGGAAGGACCACCCACTCCCCAGCCTCTAAGAGAACTTGCTGGAAATCATGTGCAACCATTTAGCATATCATTAGCCCCAATTTACACATGTACAGCTGTGGGATTGGGGGAAGCCTGTGCTTTAGTTGGGTTGGTTGATGCACCCAGGTAAGCTTGTGGTTCTCATTACTTGGGCACCCGTAGGTCAGCAGCTGTTTCTGTATCATTCTTCATATGTCATCTCTAGCTCTCACAAAGGGGGAACTGAAGCTCAGAAACGGTAAAAAAAACTGGCCCAAATTCCCAAAGACAGAAAGTATGGAACAAGAATTCAGACTGAGTCCTTTCCCCACTGTCCTGAACTGAACAGGACTTCAGGTTACAAACCCAGCCACTCCTCAGCTCATTCTGAAATGTGATTGCTTTTCTCTGAGTTCCCAATAAAGTCTCTTGGTCCGGTTTTGTTTTTGTAGTGTGCCCATGGTGTACCTAAAGATGAACTTCCTCCATCATAATTATTTTTTGACCAGAAAAGTCACTTCCTGCTGCTACAAAGCTGCAGCTGCCTAGACTCAGCTGCGTTGCACCTTGACTTGAATGGCCTGCCACCCTCCCCGGCTTTGCTGTGTCTTCTTTCAGATCGTCTGGGCTTCTCACACAGTGAATCCTTTCATGAAGATGGCTGAGTCATGAAAGGGAATGCAGATGGCCACAAGTTTATTTGCAGGCCTGGAGTCCAACCAGGTTTCTTCTCGCAGCCTGGGGTGCCTGTCCTTCGACAGCAGTCCATTCCAGGCCAAATGGACCCCATTTCCTGGTGGGTCCAGGACCTTGAACCCCTCAGGTTCTAGATGCACACCTGTGGGACAGGCCCAGTTAGGAACCCCAAAGGACACACAGGAGCACTGGCCTGACTCCCATCCCAAACTCCCAGCCGTCTAAGTGTTTGCTTCCTGCAGTAGTGAAATTAGAAAATCCTAGTCTTCAAAAGAGGGTGGAGAGGCCAAAATAGGAGGATGGAATAGCACAGCTAGTGAGTTTAAGCTTTGTCGTTTGAAAACTTTACTTGGAAGAACCTTTTTAAGAAATAATTCTTTTTTTTTTTTTTTTTTTTTTTGCCAGAGAAGCACAAGCTCCATATCCTTAGACCTGTGGGATATTCTGATTTGGTTTGGTATTCTGATTTAACCTACAGATTGTAATGGCTTTGAGAGTTAGGGGTAAGAAGCAAGGAGCAGGGCATTCCATTGGGTGTTATAAATAACTCAAAATATTTCTATGACATCAACCTATTTTCCTACAACAAAGACTCATGCTGAAGTATAAGGATAGCTGAATAAATATATACACTGAATTGATCTGTCATAAAAGTGCTGGGAAAACATGAATATATGAAAATGTGAAGTAGAGATGTATGAATCATTTCAAGACATTGAAAAATATGCACTAAATACAGAAAATTAATGAATTTGAAAACAGTGCTGAAGAGTAATCCTGAATGCTGTACAGAAAGATGGAAAATATGAGAGATTCAGGCATGGAGGAAAGATGAGAAGATTTAATATATGCTTATTGGAATCCCAAAAGCATATTTTAAAAAGAGCAAGGGGAGAAGAAACATGGATTTTCCAGAATCTGTAAATGATGCCAATTTTCAAATCCAGATTACAATGAATCTCAAGTATGATAAATCAAAAGAAATCCAAAACTTGATACATTATAGTCAAACCACAAAATGTATATTTTAAAAGGAGCCCCTTTAAAATAGAGAGAAAGGATAGATCACCAAGAAAGAACAGCATTTTACAAAGTACAGGAAACTTTTCAAGAGTAAAACCAAAGCCAGAATAATATCTTTAAATTGCTGACACATAGTGTCTTCCTAGAACTTTATACCCAGCAAAACTTCCTTTCAACAAGGAGAGTCAACTGGAGACACCTTCAGTCAAAAAAAAAAAAAAAAAAAAAAGAATTTACTTCCAGCTGATACTTACCTAGTCTGTTTTACACCACTGGAACAGAATGTAGATGCAGTGAAGTATCTTATGGTGCCTTAGAGTGAGGTTATGTCAGTTGCACATGCACCGAATACACCTACCCTACAGAACACAATAGCTTAGCAACAGCGGACCGTAAAGTATTGGTCATTTTCTGTGGTGATCACATGGCTGACTGGGAGCTATTGCTCACTGTCACTGCCCAGGATCTTGAGAGTGTATCTTATTGCATGTTGCTAGCCTGGGAAAAGGTCAAAATTTGAGGTATGGCTTCTACTGAACGCATATCACTTTGAATTTTGCACTCATAAGTCAAGATAGCTGTTAAGTCGAGCCATCATTACTCAGGGTCTGTATGATTTGGTACTGAACAGAAATATTTCTCTCATAACCTGGAGGCTGGGGAGTACAAGTTGCTGGCATTTGATAAAGACTTTCTCACTATATCATTCCATGGTGGAAGAACAAAGGGAGGGAGAGAGGCAAAAGAGAGAGACCGACACAGAGGGGGAGAGAATGCTGGTGGGAAGAGGAAGCCGAACTTGACCTTTTATAAGGAACCCATTCCCATGATAACAGCCTTAATCACTCATGAGGGTGATGCTCCTTGACCCAAATATCTCCCGCTGAGCCTCACCTCCCAACACCTCCGTATTGGGGGTGAAGTTTCTAATTCATGAACTCTGGGTGACACATTGGAACCACAGTACTTAATAAAAGAGCACCTAAACGCATGTGCTTCAGAAAAGGCAAAATAAATAATATCGGAAAGAAGACTTAAGATGCAAAAAAGCAACAGTGAGCAAGAAAATGTTAAGCATGTAGGTATGTCTTAGATTACGGACATTGTAAAATGATAATACTAGTGTCCAACTTAAGGAACTAAAGAATTGTTAGAAGTAAAATATAGTATAACAATGATGTTTCATTTGGCATGTGGGTGACCAGAGTTAAACTATTCTAAGGTCCTTCTGTTGATTTGGAAAGGATAAAAAGTGTTTATTAAATTCAAGCTTTGTAATGTTAAATACACACATTCTAATTTCTATGATGACCGTTAATTATTGAAAGGAGAACTATGAAGTGAAAGGGAATCATCTCAATCTATCTGAATAAGCCAAGACAAAGGAAAAAATGAAAGCCCAAAGTGCAACAGCTGCAGAAAATGTATTCTTCAGAGTCACACATTTACAAAAGTTAAACACATATTGGTCAAAAAACAAGACAGAAATTGAAGAGTTGGTAGGATATCCCATTCCCAAGATGCAAGACAGCAAGACAGAAATCAACAACAAAAAGGTAACTCAAAAATTGCCACGTAACTGGAAAACAGAAGCTGCAATTGTGAATAACTCAAAGATCAAGGAAGAAATAAAAATGGAAATTTCAACGATATCGAGGATTAAATGCTGCTAAATAAGCTCAGTAGTGAACTTAAGACGTAGGGGGGAAAATGGCTTAAAAAAACTTAATGAGAGAAGGAAGCAAATTACACATCAGAAAAATAAAAGTTAAGGAAGTAAAAACTGAAGATATTTTAGAGAAGCAATCATCCAAGATACGATTCTTTTAAAAAAACAGTAAAATCAACAAAAATGCTGGTAAGACTGATTGTCCAGTGTAGGAGATGAAACTAGACTGTATGATGATCTGACTAACATGAAGGATATAAGGAAATTACAGGTTCATAGTAATGAATAAGTGCATTTGAAACACTTGCCCTCCAGAACATTCACTCCAGGTTAACGGTGGGCCTGAGGTCGTACCCAGGCCTCATGCTCTATAGAGGTACCTGCTGCTCTGTTACGTGCTGGGACTTCATTTATTCGTATGTTCATTCATTTATTCACCTAATATGTATTCTAGATTCAGGCACTGTACTACTGAAATTCTTCCCAGGATAAAAGTCAAGAATGTAAAAAAGCCGAAGTAGTTAGCATTTTGGTTGCCTGGGTGACAGTGCTCACCC